>SNQJ01S0145885.1:21835-45846 GCA_010110895.2 Picea sitchensis
AAATATTTAGATTGCATGGAATTCCTAAGATGGTGATTTCCGATAGAGAGCTCAAATTTACATCAAATTTTTGGAAGGAATTGTTTGTAGGATTGGATAGTAACCTGAATTTCAACACACGCTGCCATCCATAAAAAGATGGGAAAACAGAACAAACAAATCAGATTATCGAAGACATGTTGTGAATGTATGTAAGGAAGAAACCAACTAAGTGGGAGGAGTACCTCCACTTAGTTGAATTTTCTTACAACAACGGTTATCGGACATCATCTATGATGAGTCCCTTCAAAGAATTATACGGGAGGAAATGCACAACCCTGATTAGCTGGGACAATCCAGTTGACAGGATTATGGTAGGACCAGAAATGCTCCAAGAAAGGGAGAGAATGGTAAAAAGAGTACAATAAAACTTAAAAGTGGCCCAAGACCGACAGAAAATCTCTGCAGATTTAAAAGGAAGACATCAAGAATTTCAAATCACGGACCATGTATATCTAAAATTCAAAGCAAGAAGGAATTTCTAAATCTAGGAAGTTGTTCAAAGTGTTATAGCAAGATTTTCCTCACCCTATGCAAAGTTTATAGGAAGGTCGTTTTCCATTTCCCTATGCAGACTTGAAGTCCCTTTTTGCAAATCCCATAGCTAAAAACAATATTATTCAACATATAGGCACCCTAACTATTATACATCATGCGTAATGTAGGTTTCACCACTACAACCTACATACATCGGGTTTTGTGCCCAAAATTAAAAAATAGTGTCATGTTTCCATGTCACATCAGATGATCCATAGTCCTTGACCTTCCATATACTATAAATGTTCTAAATCGACCCTTCAGTTCCATTTGAAGGTTGTAAATGGGCCATATCCGGGCAATGGAAAAGAGGAGAAGAATTCAACGTTGAGAGAAAAGTTACTCTGGAGAAATTATGCACTTCATATTGAGTTTGCATACCTTTGTCCTTTTAACTCTGAACACATTGTTCAGCCCCCAATCTCTTCCTTACTTGATTGAAAACCTCATTGTCTCTCTTATATGAGCTTGCCTTTGGTGGAGGATTGCAGTGGTGGAGGCCCATTTGGAAGGAACTTAGCTTCTCGGTTATGAACTGTGCCGACATGGAAGTTTGTAATTCATTCATTTATGTTGATTACATTTTAATAGAAATACTCTTTTCTCATCCAATTAATATCTTGCAAATACTTGAATTGTGATTCCATGGGTGTATTTGTTATGAATGTTGATGGATTGTGCTATTGAATGTACTAAATTTATATATTATCACCATATGCTTGTGTTTCTTGGTTGTTGAGGACAAGTTGCAGGTGTATTTCTTTGAGTCAAGTGCTCAACAGTGGACTTCATCGAACGTCTGGATGAGGTAGGCTCTTTATCTTATCTCATTAGAATATTTTCTTATATAGCATATCTGAGATTAGAGTTGATTTCTACAGTCATTTCCATATGTTGTGATTTACCCCTAGCCATAGAGAGATTTTCCTCATAACAAAATTGACAACCATACTGGGGATAAAATCTTATTTTTTGGGTTTCGAGTGTTTTTCTCCTTTGATTGCTCTCGTTTATACTGAGTTTCTTGTCGTATGATTGCCTGACATCCTCTGTTCATTTTGAGTCTAAGTTTCTTGGTGTTATCCTTAGCCTGGAAGTGTTTTAACACATATACACGGGTTTTTGCCTGATAGTCACCTACATATGCGTGTTGTCCTTCTGAAAGTGGCGTATATATGCGTTTTTCTCCTGAATAGTCGCGTACATCATATTTTTCTGTTAGGTTGCTAAGTTTACTATTTGCAGTGTAAGTTGTGATGGTTGTTGAGTTTTCTTGGGTCTCTTTTATGACTTTTAAGTGCCTGTAGAAGGATAGGAAACCTTTCTTTGGTTGAATTTTTGTTCATTTCCTTTCTCATGATCATTTTCATTGATTGTCCTTGCATCTTGGGCTGGGTGTTTGCTTCTTGATATCCTACCTGTTTTGTCTCTGTTCACATATAGTAGAATCTTTATATCAAGTTGTTATTCAGTCCTTGCATTTTCATTCTTTTATATTGAAAATACAAAAGTATTAAGCATTTCGCATTTTTAGAATTTGATTTTTTGGGTCCTTATCATCAATCTTAGTAAATGTATAGAAATATTGCATCTTATTTGGATTTGCAGAACTAAATTGAAAAGTGCACTTTGAAAAGATTATAATTTATTGGGATTTGAAGTTAGGACTTTGCATTTTATTCATATTCATTTATTTTACTTGTTGAATCATAACATCAATAGTTTCACAACCAAGCTTTTTTTGAGTAATAAATTCCACTAAAAGAGACGTTGATAATTTAAAATTGATTAGAAACGATTTTATTTTCTAGGGTGCACAAACTAGCTTAGGATTTAGAGCCTTGGAATAAGATTTTGTCAGTAAACTTCTCCAAGGCTATTAAATCAGCATATGTGTTTGACTAAGGGAGTGGTGAAATCCATTGTATATTTGGTGATGTTAGGAGGCTCTGCTTACACCGGAGTTAATCACGAGGTCGCATGAAGTTGGTTGAGAGGATATCCCCCCAATACCTTCTTAGCGTAAGATATATTTCTGGGGATCTATTCGTATATGGGAATCTTGATAGTACCTTTACCTCTGTGAGAGGCAATTCTTTCGAGGTTTAAATCTTTGTTACCCTGCCCAAACGATAGATATGACTTATGACTATTCGCCTAGGCATCAGTTATATCGTGGTTTCTTAGTTTCTTGACATAGGTACCACATAGGTTACTTGGAGGGGTTATTCTGCAGGTACCCTGGTTCAGATAAGGTTCAGACAACACACAACCTTTATAGAGGATTACCTCTCTGTGGGGGTCTGACTGACTTGTTGTTAATCCCACGATGGCCCTTATAACTGATTTTGATACCTCCGATCTTTTGCAAGGATTCTTAGGCCCCTCTTAGAAGAGGCATACCTACTTTAGGGAGGGATGCCCCTTTAAGCCACTTTATCTTGTTTATGTGCATAATGGTTTTTTGTTTATTTTATTTTGGTGTGCTCTTTAACTATTAGTTGACCTTAGGAATTTTGTATTGCACCGTAAGTACTCATTATCATGGATAGTTGAGTCCCTTGGACTCCCTCATTTAGCACTACCTCCCCCATAACAATCACTTATTTCAAGGGGACAAGTCCATCTATGTTTCATAATGGTATACAAAATCATGATACTCAGTTAATACCTTGGGTCTCTAATCATTTTACTCTTGATATGCCTATGATTTCACCCTTTCCATCCTCTCCCTCACCTGCTTATACGAATCCTAGTTTTGGATCTGGGGGCACAATGGATCCGTTGTCTATATCATCGTTTGATAGAGTTCATATCCCTCAACTGACTCTCATAGTGGGAGGTTGGAATATCCCTTCTTACAGATCCAATTCTAACCTCATTTTTCCAAGAGAAAGTGCTCAAATGGGTGGTTATTCTGCTTATTACACCTCATCCATATATCCTTTGTCTGTTATGTCAGTTCCTATGAACACTTTTTCCATGACAAACTTCCATCGATCCTTTATTATTTCATACGGAGGGAGTCAACTTTATGGTATGGGCTACCCCCTTCATGGAATCCCTTCATTTGGGGGAAAAATATATCATCACCTGAGTAACCCGTGTCATTCCTTTCTATCTTCGCATAAATCTTCTTTGGTGATGATGCCTTTACAAACCTATATGGATCAATTGAGAGGAGGATATTTCCCCTCCAGGAAGGGATAGGGTGGAGACCAGAATCCTTCCTGGTCTGCAATTTCTCAAAACCAGTTGTTCACGGGACCTTGGTCTCAAATTCCAACCACCACCATTGGTCTGGTCACTACAAGTCATACTAGAATTATATCAACAACCTATGCTAATCATGTTGGAGCTTGGTCGACAACCTCTGCAATCCATGTTTAAGACCAACAACCAACCACTGTAAGTCATGTTGGGGGCACACCTCTAGTTGTCATAAGTCATATTGAGATCACATATCCAACCTATGTGAATAATGAGCAAACCTACCCTTTGACATCAATGGAAAAGGGTAGGGATTCTCCTTTGAACATGTGGCACTCAATAATACTTCATCCTTATTTTTGGCCTTTAGGACTTTTTCTTCCTTGGAATCCTTTTGTGTGGCTTCTGTCTTCTCTCTCTTCTTCATGTCTAGGATGTGTATGTTGTTCGGTCTTATTTTTGCAGTTGCAACCAATATTCCTTAGTTATTTTCTCTACTTTTACATTTTCGGGAGTCAAACATAAGAGTGTATCCTTGATCACATATTTTGCTGACACTGAGGAGATTATGCTTCAGATCTTCAACCAATGGGACTTTTCCTGCTTTTACATTTTCACTTCCAAGCTTTATAGTTCCTTTTCCAAGTATTTTGGTAGATGAGTCATCTCCAAATGCAACATTTCCACCCTTTTTCTTCAAGTTGACAAAAAAAATTTGATCTCTGGTCATATGAGATGAGCAACAACTGTCTATGAACCATTCATCTTCTTCTTTGCATTCTTGAGCGACCAATTATATTCGACAATTTTCATTATGTGGAATTTATTTCCTTTTCCATGTTGTAGTTGGTATACAAACATTTGGCATATGATTATCTTCCTTCATCTCTCTACAATATCGTGCTTTGTGACCAAGAGTATTCCACTCTTAACATACAATATTTTGATCCATTAATGGGTAAAATGGATTATAATTTTTGTTGATAGGTCTACGAACATTTCCATATCTACTATTTTCACCATTCATGTAGCTTGCATAGTTATTCCTTTCATTGATTCTACAATTGATTTCCTTGTGTCCAAAATTTCCATAAGTATAACAATGTCCAAGAAACAAATTTTGATACCTGGGAGTAAGTGATATTCTTTGTGGTGTGGTCCATCTGGGTTCACGATCTATTCTTCTGTAGTTTCCTTCATAGTGATTTCTTTGATACTTGACGAAAGAGGGTCTTCTTGATGTCTCATTTCTTCTGAATTCTAGTCTTCTATCCTGTTTTTCAACTTGTTATGGGGTGTTGGTTTCATCATTTTCAACTTCCTTCTCTTGTTTTGTTATCTTCAAACTGTCATTGTATCCTAGTATTGTCTTTTCGTTTGGAGATCTTTGACTGCTAAGGATCTCATCTAATTTTTCAGTGACTTTTTTCAAACTTTTTCAACTTTTCTATTGCCAATAGTAGCTCCCCTTTTGTGTGATCCAATTATGATTTCAATTTCTCATAATATTCTAATTGTTCCTTCAGCTATTAATGGTCTTTTCAAGATTTCAATTCTCTTCTTCACAACTACTCAATTCACCTTTTAGTATTATGTTTATGTTTCTAAGATTGTTATTTTCAGTTTCAACATGCTTCAACTTTTCAAGATTGTCATCTTCTTTTTCACTCTCTGCATTGTCTTTGTATCCCCAAAAGGAATCAAGGTTGGTTTCTTTGTCTAAATCTTCTTCACAAATGATGTATTCTTCCTTAGAATTCTTTTGATCATCATCCTGGGTTTCTTGGGTTATGAAGAGGAATTCTCCTCCATCATTATCTTCTTCATCACTCTCATCTGAGGATATTTCATCATCCTTGGAGTAGAAGCTCTTTTTATTGTTGAGACTTCTTTTTTTATAGTAGCATTTTTCAACAATATGTCCTATTCTACCACAATTAAATCATTTGAGAGGAGACTTACCTTTGTATCTTCCACTTTCCTTCTGGAACCTTCTTACAAAATTTGTTATTTCTTTATCACGGTACTTATCCTTTTATTTTGTCTTCTTTATGGATTTAAAGGCTGCTTCATTGTTTGGCTGGTCACTTTTCATACCTGTTCTCATTTCATATGCTATAAGAGACCCATGTAATTCATCCATATTCATTTTGGTTAAGTCCCTAGTTTCTTCAATGGCAGAGACCTTAGCATCATACTTCAATATAAGTGATCTCGAAACTTTTTGTACAACCAAGGATTCATCGAGCTCTTCACCTAATCCTCTGATATCATTAACAACTTCATCAACTCTAAGAAAATAGGTTCCAATATTTTCCTTTTCATTCATCTTCAAATTTTTAAATTCTTCTCTATGTCGTTGAAGCTTGACCTGCTTAACTTTTGGATCACCTTCATAGATACTCTTGAGAGTTATCCCCATACCTCTTTAGCAGTTCTACAACCCATCACTTTGCTAGCAATGGTTGGTGCCAATGATGCTAGAATTAACGTATGCGGATTTTTTTGAATTACAACTCATAATTTTTTTCTCATTTGGATCGGTTGGGCATTATTTGGGATTACATAGACATTTACAATTGAATACCAAATGTCTACTCCGAGGGAAATTCATTAAGGTAAGTTTTCACTCTATCCTCCGATTATGCATAATTTTCTTCCATCAAATTTTGAATCCCATTTGAAATGTGTAAAAGCAGTCATCCATCTCTGCTCGGGGATTTTTCCTTTCCGGTGGTTAAACTATTACAGAAGAAAACACCTGCTCTGATTCCAATTATTTATACTTAGAACACATCATCAAGACTTCATCCTCCATGAAATTCAACCTTCTTTACTTTTGATTTCCTTTGAAATTAGACTTATTAGTATAAAATGAATGTATAATGAGATTTATTTATAGCATTTATGTCACTTCCTTTTTAACATTAGGGACTGTGTACTTCCTTCTTAAATTCACTTTGTCATATTCAAAATTCATTTCTCCTCAACCATGAGGATCCATTGACATCACCACCTACCACCAAAAACATGATGTATACTATCCATCCATGGATTTTGTTTATGCATGTACATTGTCCTTCATGTCAAATACCTTCATCAATATTATTAGCGGTCTAAAATCAATGACTAGGGTTGACATCAATGAAAATAACCAATCTTCGGCTTGCGTCACCATTTCACGCCGATCCCACGCCGAGAGAATGTCTACAACCATTATGAGCGACGTTGGGGGAATTCCTATGATTGATAAACCTCGATGTCTATGGCATAATCCCAAGTTCATTTATAGGATTTGCAAAGGATTCCATTTAACTTGCTCGTGCCCTATTACTGTTGTAGTGGAATGAGTGAAATCAACCTCACAATAACCCTTCAAGTTCAGAGATGTTGTTGGTTTCCTGACATTCTATTTCTCCTTTGATTGACACAACAGTCATGTTGATGGAATGTTCACATGACACCACTTTCATTTTGAGGAGTGGAACAACTTTTCGACCATGTCATTAGCATTTTTGGTCTTGTACCTTATGAATAAGGGAGCCGCAGGTTTACTCTCTCGAGTACTCTCCCTCAAGTATTTGAGGTTTCCTTTGGCGGAATTATCTTGTGGAATTATCAAATTCCTTATTATACACCCTTACATATAAGGGGCATTCTTCGATATATTGTAGATAAGGTAACCTCGTAATTATTTTATCCTCCTCGACTTGGAAATACGGGTTTTCCCAACCTAGTGTTAGTTGTTCGTAATTTGTTGACCTTTCACATAAATCTTTCATGGGAGCCTTAGCCCCCCCCATGACGTACCTTCTAGAAACTCCCAAGTGAGTATGATTTAAGCTCTTTTTCAACTCTCTCAAAAAGAGAAAGATTGTCGAGTGAACTTGTCTCTTTTCACACTCATAGAATTGAATTTGAAAGGACATATACTTGGTATAGAATGTCCTTTTTCAAACAAAGTAGACTAAGATTACAAAAGGACGTTTTGGTATTAAGTTGTAATTGCATATTAGTCTCTTGCTTGAAACATTGAGCCTATTGTTAGTTCTCACTTTCTCATTATAAGCATATCACCTCAACAATTTGCATCATCCAATATCGCGAAGAGCCTTGTTTTATATCCTTTGCATCTTGACGCCCTATACCTAAGAGGCTTATTCCAGAGTTTACATCTCGCATACACCTCCCTTGCATTGATAATGAAGTATGTTCCACCACTAGAACTAATTTCTTAGTTGTGACACTCGTTCCCTCCTCGGTATCTTAACATTCATTTAGATTATGAAACTAAAAAAGATGACGGGAAATAATATTATCTTATATTGGCCGTGTAGTCGTGTTGCCTTTGAGCAGAGATTTTTTTGAGTCCACTTGTCATCAACATTTTAGGTTTAGCACTTGACCTTAGGAAGTTGATCTCATTACATCAGTTTTATTTGGTTACTCTTATAGTCACTATGGAGAGTTTATTGATGCCTCCCATCTCAAAGTTTCATCATTGAGTCTATGCTTCTAGAGTCTTCCATATGTCTCATGCTCCTGTTCAAAGGATGTTTATCAACGTGTCCATTCTTCTAGAACTCTTGACTTTAATGCATTGACCATACCATGAGTATGTCGAGAATTAAATAAAATTGTAAGTCCTATCGTACCATGGTCCTACTTTCATCATTGGTAGGTAACCTTGAACCTAGCGATCCAACATTTCACCATTAGTCGATTGGGTGGTTTCCCTTGTGTTTGATGATAAGAAATCTATTCACACAATCGGATTCGTCCAGTGTCTTGGATTCCATTAACATTATTAGTGGTTTCTTCTCCTTTGTTAGTAGTATTCCTTATTAGATGTTATTCAGAAGGTATTTTTAAATTATTACCTCTCTGCATATAGCACACCACGAAAAGATTTTACCGCGATGCGTTAGTTCATGAACTTGTTCTTCATTCGATTTCCTCAAATCATCAAGACCCTTCTTTGCACCTCATGTTGAATGATGGGAGAGGATTCTTTAATTATCTCCTCTCAGCGGGTCTCCTTCCATCAATTCAACTCATCTATTCTAGAGACGAGACCTAGATTCCTATGAATACCTAGAGGCTTGTAGTAATTAGTGTTGTAGTTCTCCACCATCGGCCAGGTTGGGAATACATCAATGTCTCTGATCGATGGATTCTTCAAGTGTTTGACCCCTTGCTATTCCGCACTTGTAAGAATGTACTCGATGCCTTGATACCTACTTTGTTATTACGTTATGTTGTCGTGTTTGTTTATGGTATACCTTAATGATTGGTATCAAATGAAGTCTCATTTTGTTAGACCTCAACTCCTTTATTCACCGTTATAGACTTGAACTTTTGGGTGAAACATGTAAGAAGACTTGAAGACATCGGTTCATAGTCACAACTTTCCTAGGATGTTGCTATCATTCATTGGACAGGTACCTATATGACCCGGTGATCATGGGAGATAGAATTGTACTCCATTGTATACATATATCTTTTGATTGATTTTGAGATTGGTTTCTTTGGGCCTTGTTCGTGACTATGACATATTTTGGCATGTAATCGCATTTTTTTATTTTCCTATTCATGGCCACTGACAATTTTTTGGTGTATTTTCACATGTCTATGATTGTAATTCAAATTGGCGACCATGTGGTGCAAAGTCGATATGAATTGTAATATTCTCATGAGCAACTATGACTTCATCAAAGCGGGTCTCCATTACTCCACTTCTAGGTATTACGCATAATGTATTTTTGGCCATCGTAGATACTCCTTTGACCTCACACATTAGGGAGGCATTTGTTGTAAATATTTTTCCTCACCTATGCAAAGTTTCTCCCGAGAGCGTTTTCCATTTCCCTATGCGGACTTACAGTCCTTTGCAAATCGAGCTAAAAGCGATTTTTCCACATATAAAGTGCCCGTATGATACAACATGTGTATATCGGGTTGCATACTGCCAACTTAGGTGTACATTGGGTTTTTTCCCAAAATTAAAAAATAGTGTGGGTTTCCATGTCACATCATGGGATCCATGATCCTTGACCTTCCATATACGAAACATTCTATTTCGACCTTTAGTTCCATTTGAAGCCTATAAACGGGCCATATTCTAGCTATGGAAAATGAAGAAAATTCAAATTTGAGAAAAGGTACTCTAGAGAAATTATCCACTTCATATTGAGTCTGCATCCCTTTTTCCTTTTTAAGTCTCAACACATTGTTCATCCCCAAGCTCTTCCTTACTTGATTGAAAATCATTGTCTCTCTTATGTGATCTTGCATTTGGTGGAGGATTGAAGTGAATTGGAGGCCCAAATGGAAGGGACTTAGTTTCCTGATTAAAGTGTACTAACAGAGTTTATAATTCATTCCGCCGGTGATTATATTTATTTTAATAAATACTATTTTCTTTTCCAATTAATATCTTACAAATGTTTGAATTGTTATTCCATGGGCATATTTGTTATGAATGTTGATGGATTTTTCTATTAAAATAATGCTTCAAATTTATATTATCACCATATTCTTGCATTTCTTGGTTATTGAGAAATGTTACTTGAGTTAATATTTCTTGGAGTCAAGTGCTCAATGGTGGACTTGATCAAACATCTCGATGGTGAGCCCTTTATCTTGTCCGTTAGCATATTTTCTAACATAGCATATATGAGATTAGAGTTGATTTCTGCATCATTTCCGTGCATTTTGGTTTACCCCTATCCATAAAGAGATTTTCCCTTGTAACACAAATTTAACAAGGGTTTGTGTCACATGAATATTTTAACTTTCGAAGGGACTCGTGGCTTATCAACTAGCACTTCCTATGAATTTAAAAGTTCATAATGTTTTTCATGTTTCATTACTAAAAAGTTATATTCATGATCCTACTCACACCAATTATTGGAACATGGTGTGGGGTGGAACCATAGGGAGAGTTCAAGAAAAACTCTCCATTTTAGACGAGGAAATAAACAATACTATGGAACAGAACCATCACCCAAGTAAAAGTGCAATGGAAACACTTTTACCACGAGGAGGCCACAGAATTAGAAAGAAGATAAAATTTGAGAATGTTATCAACCCTATTCAAAGGAATGAAAACTAAGGACAATTTTTTACTTAAGGACGAGAGGATGTAATATCCTCAAATTTTAGAAATTAAATTCTATGTTGAATTTTTGAAATAAATTTCCGTTTTGGGAAAATTCAAATTTGGAATTATTTGCCATTTATGGAAAATATGAATTTGGAGTTTTGGATTATGTAATTAATTATTTGATGATTGTTGGGAAAATATTTGACTTTCCAAACTAACCTCTTTTATTTTGACAAGTGTATGGGACAAATTGTTTTAATAAATTTAATGTTGGTAGATTAATGGAACAACCAGGTTAAAAAAGCCCGTGTGACTCAATACATGGGGGAACAGGTTTGAGTTACCTTAGGGATTATTTTTACAAGTGGAAGAAGTTTAATTTGACACTAGAAGCCCCTAAAAGTGAAAGTGTTGTAAAAGGCACCAAATTTCCCAAGGAGGAAAGGAATGAAGATCTAGGCACAATAATATATACAACATATGTGGGAGGTAGGATGTTGCTTAGTATGTAGGAGGATTGAGAATTGGTTGTTGTTATGAGAAATTACAATGTGAAGTAGTAATATTGATCTGTTTTGGTAACTATAGTACGTGGGGATGTAATTTCCCATATGTACTCATGTTAGGGCTAGGGGTGACGGAGAATGATGTGATTTGTTACGTTCTCACGGTTGGGTGGAACCACGGTTGTTCATTTTTCGACATCAACTTATTAGGATATGTATCTTAGTTATTAATTTCATTATTGGTGTTATATATATGGTTGTGATCTGTTGGGAATATGTTTGGATTGTATACACATAAGGACGATCTATTTAAAGGGATTGTATAGCCAGGTTATGTTATGGTTTGCTACAATATAAATTTGTTTATTGGAAATATGACTCTTGTATATATATTTGACTATATATATATATATATATATAGGCATGAATATATAAATTAATAGCAAGCTATGTTTATAGGCCTATTGGCCAATAAATATCTGTACTTTGATTAGTGTTCGCATTTGTATATAATCAATTATTGCAGAAAATATGTTGGAAGATTGGTTGTTGTCATTGTTGATGTCAACCCTAGTCATAGGTTTTGGACCATAAGATTGATGAAGGTATTTGGACATAAGGAAAATGCACATCCGGATACAACATCCATGGATGAATAATATACATCATGTTGTTTTGAATTGGTATGTGTCCGTCACATGGATCCTCATGGTTGAGGAGAAATGGTAAGAAGATGATAGAAGTGATGAATTAGCGAAGGAAATTACATATGAGCCACGAAAGATAATTAAAGAAAGCAATTACAAAATAAGAAAGTGTAGGTCCGGACCTAATGTTAAAAGTGACATAAATGGGTATAAATAAATATCATTATACCATTTTGATACAAGTCAATTTCAGAGGGAAGAAGAAGTAAAAGAAGGCCGTTTTTCAAGGGAGGATGAAGTCTCTTTTGGTGATGTGTTCTAAGGTATGTTATTTTCAGGTCATCTTACCATTTTGCTATAATTTTTTTTTTCTAGAACAATCCATATGGTTACCTGTATGGTATTGAGAGAAGACATATCAAAGGTACCTCTGGTAAAATTTCAGCTCTTGATTCCAAAGCTATAATTATGGAGATACCTTTCTGTGGAATATAGGGTTTGTGACAGGTCCTGAAACTAGTCAATATAAATAGGTGTTCCGGGTTAAACAGTCTTAACCTTTTCATACAGGCTCCAAATGCAGTGGGACCACTTCTATTAGAAATAATACGGACTTTAGTTTCTTGTGTACAGGATTTCAGAATCAGATGTTAAATATTGTGGTAGGGCATCTTTACGTACAAGTTGGGTCTTGAACAGACCAAAATTGAATAAAAGTTTTATTATCTCATATATTCTTGGGTGGAAGGAAGGGACAGGGATAGAGTTCAAATCTCTCTTGATATTGGAGGGATTGTATCTTCCTATTGGAGGTTTATCCCTCCCTTTACATTTGGAAGCTGTAGCTACCTTTGGGAAGTCATTACTTCCCTTGAACAAAAACTATTGATTATTTCTCCTTATATATTGTGCATGGTGTATTGTGGTGTATTGGTGTAACTCTTATACTATTGTGTTCATTTCTCATTGGATATAATTGAATGGTTTAATTATAAGTTGGAAAAAGGTTTTAAATTGTACTTGATACTGATTCACCCCCCTCTCCGGATCAATGAGTGAGTGCTCAGTCGGTTGCCTTGAGCAGTTTACACCCACTAGAAGGAAATCACGGCAATGGATGACCATGAGAACGTTTCAAATGGGATTCAAAATTTGATGGAAGGAAATTATGCATACTGGGTGATAGGTGAAAACTTACCTAACATCTTTGGGGTAGACATTTTGAATTTCGGTTGTGAATGGGTATGTAATCCCAAATAATGCTCCAACCGATCAAATGAGAAAGAAACATGGTAGTATTAAAGCAGGACATGTTATTCTAGCATCATTAGAACCAACCATTGCTATGAAAGTGATGGGATGCAACACTGCTAAATAGGTATGGGACAAACTCAAAAGAATATATGAAGGTGATCCTAAATTCAAAAGGTCAAGCTTTAACGAGATAGAGTAGAATTTGAAAAATTGAAGATGAATGAAAAGAATGTGCAACATATCTTCTTAGATTTCAGTAAAGTTGTTAATGAGGAGGATTAGGTGAAGAGATTGGTGAATCGTTGGTTGTACAAAAGTGTTGAGATCACTTCTCTTGAAGTATGATGCTAAAGGCTCCTACTGTCATTGAAGAAACTAGGGACTTGATAAAAATGACAATGGATGAATTACATGGGACTCTTATGGCATATGAAATGAAGTGAGCGTGCAGAGAGTGACGGACAACAAACAATAAAGAAGCCTTTAAAGCCATAAAGAGACAAAATACAGGATACTGACCTTGATGAAGAAATAGCAAATTCATTAAGAAGGCTCAAAAGAGTGGAAGATACAAAAAGGTAAGTCTCTCCTCTCAAATGCTTTTAATTGTGGTAGAATAGGACATATTGTTGAAAAGCATTTACTATAAAAGAGCTTCTACTCCAAGGATGATGAAATCTCCTGAGATGAGAGTGATATGAAGAAGATAATGATGGAGGGAGAAGTCCTCTTCATAACAAAAGAAACCCAGGATGATGATCCTTAATAATTCTAAAAGAGAAGAAATCATTTGTGAAAAGAGTTAGGATGAGGAAAATAACCTTGATTCCTTTTGGGATACAAGAGACAATCGCAGTGAACAAGAGAGATGAGAATCTTGAAAAGTTGAAAGGATGTTGAAATTGAAAATAGAAAACTTAGAAACACAAACATAATACTAAAGGTGGGTAGTGGATTAGAAGAAGAAGATAATTACAAGCTTAAAAAGACCATTAATAGATTGAAGGAACAATTAGGAGATTATGAAAAATTGAAGAAGGTGGATCACACAAAATGGGAGCTAGTATTGACAACAAAAAGGTTGAAGAAGTTGAAAAAAATAGCGAAAAATTAGATGATATCTTAGCGGTCAAAGATCTCAAAAGCGAAAAGAGCGATTTAGGATACAATGGCAGGTTTAGAAGATAACAAAGTATAAAGAGAAAGGGAAGTTGAAAATGAATTAAAACAACACTCGAACAAGATTGAACAACAAGATGAAGAATAGATTTTAGAAGGAATGAGACATCAAGAGATCCTCTCCCATGAGGGTATAGAAAGAAATCATTATGAAGGAAACTACTGAGGAATAGATCGTGAACCAGGATGGACCACACCAAAGAAGATCACTTATGCCCAGTATCAAAGAGAATTTCTTTCTTGGACATTGTTATACTTGTGGAAATTTTGGACTACAAAGACAATCAATTGTAGAGATCAATGAAGAAAAGGAATAACTATGCAAAGCTACATGAATGGTGAAAATAGTAGATATGAAAATGTTAAGTAAGACCTTTCAACTGAAATTATAATCCCATTTGACCCATTAATGGATCAAAATATTGTATGTTACAAGTGCAATAATCTTGAAGTGCAAGAAACTATACGGATTGTAGAGATGAAGAAGATAATCATATGCCAAAATGTTTGCATGCCAACTTCTGACATGAAGAAATTACACAATGAAAATTTTGAGAATAACATTAATTAAGCTAAAAGAATGCAAAGAAGAAGATGAATGGTTAATAGGCGATTAGGTGCTCATCTCATATGATAGGAGATCAAACAAATTTAATGACTTGAAAAGAAAAATTTTGGAAGTATTTGCATTTGGAGATGACTCATCTACCAAAATACTTGGAAAAGAATTGTAAATCTTGGAAGTGAAAATGTAAAAGCAAGAAAATTCCTACTAGTTGAGAGAATCCGAATCATAATCTCCTCAGTGTCGACAAAATATGTGATCAAGGATACACTCTTACGTTTGACTCAGAGAAAATGTAAAATTAGAAAATAACTCAGGAAGGTGGTTACCATTTGCAACAAGAAGAACGAACAACACATACATACTAGACATGAAGAAGAGAGCCAGAAGCCACACAAAATAATTCCAAGGAAGAAAAAGTCCCAAAGACCAAGAAGCAGGATGAAGTATTATTGGGTGCCACATGTTCAGGGGGGAGCGACCCCAAAGAAGAAGGTTACCTTGCTCCATTAAGCTGGGGGAGAAGCCATACCCTTGCCATTGATGTCAAAGGGAGAGAGAATGGGATCATGATGATAGGGGAAACATGGTGTTACCATCAATGACCAAGGGAGATTGTTGAAGATTGAAGTTGTTGTCATTGATGTCAGCCCTAGTCATGGATTTTGGACATGAAGATTCAGTGAAAGGTATTTGGACATAAAAGGAAAATACACATGCTGAATGCAAAATCCATGGATGGATAGTATATGTCATGTTTTTTCAGCTGGTATGTATTGCGTCACATGGATCCCTCATGGTTGAGGAGAAATGAATTTTTAGAAGATGACAAAGTGGTGAAAAAGGAAGTACATGTGAATACGAAAATAATTAAAGAAAATAATTACAAAACAAGAAGGTGTGGGGTTGGCCTAATGTTAAAAGGAAGTGGCATAAATGGTATAAATAAATATCATTATACATTCATTTTTATACAAATCCCGAATTTCAGAGGAAGAAAGAAATTAAAAAGAAGAAGATTCAGTTCAAAGGGAGGGATAAGTTTTTGAGTGATGTGTTCTAAGGTATGTTATTTTCAAGGTCATCTTACCATTTTTGCTATAAAACATTTTCTAGAACGATTCAGATGGGTGAAATCTCTATGGTATTAGAATACATATCAAGGTACCTCATTAAATATTTCAGCTCTTGATTCACTATAATTATGGAGATACACTACAATGGAATATAGGGTTTGTGACCAGTCCATGAAACTAGTCCAATAAATGGAGTGTTAAAGATTAGCAGGTCATAAATTTTTTCATAAAGACTCCAAATTCATTGGGACCACTTCCATTGGAAAAGTACAGACTATATTTTCTTTTGTGCCAGAGTTTAGAATCAGATGTTAAATATTGAAGCCTTGGGGCATCTTTGTACAGGATTGGATCTTACGAGCAGACCATAGTGAATAAAGTTATTATCTCTCATATATTCTTGGGTGGAAGGAAGGGGCAGGATAGAGGGTTCAAATCTCTCTTGATATTGGAGGATTTTATCTTCCTCTTGTAGGTTTATCCCTCAGCACATTTGGAAAGGCTGTAGCTACCTTTGGAAGTCATTACTTCCCTTGAACAAAAACTATTATTTCTCATACCTTAGTATTGCATGGTGTATTGTGGTGCTTATTGGTTGTAACTCTTGAATCTGCTATTGTTCATTTCTCATTGGATATAATTGAATGGTTTTTTTTTTTTTTTTTTTTTTTTTTTTAAATTGTACTTGATAGCGATTCACCCCCCTCTGCATTAATCAACAAAATAAATAAAATGGGATTGTATTATTATTGTAAATATATCATGGATTTAAATAAAGGTAGTTGATACAATATACCTCATATTGTGTTCCAAAATTAACTATTACAATCAATAGGTTGTTATCCAAACATTAGAGTTGGGGTACCATAGGACCCAAAACTTTTACAACCTTTTTGTGTTTTTAAGACAAAAATCCATATCTAAGCGAAACATAAATATAAATGGACTACAATGTAAAAGTGTCCACAAATTCTCGCGAGGACTGGTGGAAGAAGATGGAACACGAATACCTTTTGTGGATAGAGTGGAGTGCCTCACCAAGTGGATGGGGTGCCTCGCAAACCTATAATAACAAATAAAATGTTTTAGTAAATTATTACAATACAAAATTACTAAATATGCACCAAAGTAAGTAAAGAATTGGATTACTTAACTTGGGTTTCGATGCTAAAAGAATCATCCTCGCCAACTTGCAAAGCCACCAATCCAAGACAAAGAAGGGAAGTGGGTTTGTTATTCACCTGATGGGTTCCCTCGCAAAACAAAGGGACCCATCATCAATGCACTCTTGGTGAAATAATTATCAATTGTAAAAAAAACTATAAAGTAAATCCCTCTGAGGTTACATTTGAAAAAGTAAAATTAGACAAAAAGAGTTAACACATAAAGAAATAAGGGTGAGATTATAATATCAAAATCATTACTTGGGAAGGAGTAATTTTAACTATTGATAAAAGGTCGAAGCCATTGTGGAAGTGTAGAAGAAGATGGAACCTGAATACCTTTTGTGGATAGGCTGAGTGCCTCACCAAGTGGATGGGGTGCCTCGCAAACCTATAATAACAAATAAAATGTTTTGGTAAATTATTACAATACAAAATTACTAAATATGCACCAAAGTAAAGAATTGAATTACTTAACTTGGGTTTCGATGCTAAAAGAATCATCCTCGCCAACTTGCAAAGCCACCAATCCAAGACAGAGAAAGGAAGTGGATGCATTTTTCACTTGATGGGTTCCCTCGCAAGACAAACAGGGACCCATCATCAATGCATATACTGGTGAAATAATTATCAATTGCATAAAAAAAAACTATAAGGAAGTAAATCCTACAGGTTACATTTGAAAAAGTAAAGAGTCGACAAAAAAAGAGAGTTAACACATAAAAAATTAAGTGAGATTATAATATCCAAAAATCATTACTTGGGAAGGAGTAATTTTAACTATTGATAAAATTCCGAAGCCACTGTGGAAGATTTAATCACAGCTACATTATACACGAGGATGATTTCTAATAAAAGCTACCTTATACACAGATAGAGAATTAATGTTGATATTATGTACAGTCATACAACTATGCAATTAAAGAAACATTGAATCAAAAATTACCATAGTGACGTGAGAAGGAGTTATGACTATAAAAGGGTTCATTAATATTTATTAAAATAAACACCAAACTAAATATGGGTTGTTAAATAATCAAGATTATCCTATAGGGTTTGAACAGAGTTTCCAAAGGCACTTGGGATCTTCGAAGAATTGTGTAGGGTTTGTACCAAGGTACGACAAGTTATTATTCCAGAGAGAAATCGTGATGGAGATAGGGCACGATATCCATCGGTGAGGATTATTGTTTTAAAATAACAGTCAAACCTTGTGTAAGGAGGTGTGGTATACCATTTCAAACGATTAATGGTTTCCTCTAAAATCACAATGTGCAGAGTAAATGAATAACCGATAACAAAGCTTAAGTATGCAAAGATTTAAATAAGGCATTGTTGGAGCTAAGGATATAAGAAAAATGCTACATGGTCACGACCAGACATAGGTCACAGGATAAAGAAAGATTTAACATTTTCTATTAAAAATCCCTCTTACAATGAATGAAATCCCATAAAAAATGGTTGGCATATAAAGAAGAATAATGAACACACGACTTTCCACGAAGAAGAGTAATACGAACAATGATAAAATGAGCATGCACGCCAGCATAGAGAGAAGGATTTTGATTAATAAGTACATTTCTTAAACAAGGAAACATAACGTGTGCGTGCTACACAGACAGAGAGGAAAACCATAAAAATATAATTTCTAGATAGTGAAGCAGAACACACACACTCAGCGTAGAGAGAGAGATATCCCATAAAATTACATAAACAAAGGATAGTTACCACATAGGGTGCAACTTATAAATTATAGGATAGTACTGTGAATTGCAGGACAATACACAAAGGACGCCCGAGACATACTAAAGGAATCATGCAAACTACTATTTAGGAAAAATCCCCTTTTACACATAAACAATAAATCAAAGATATTTTAAAATACCACTGTATATTAATGATACTTATGGAAAGATAAAGGATTCATAAGGAAGACTTACCATGGATGACTCGAGGGAGAAATGAAACATTTATTCCCATAGGCTTGAGTAAGTTAACCATCATGGCATTATCACCTTGCTACCACAGAGTAAGATCCAAGTAAGGTTACCCTCGCAGCACCATCACTTGCTACTACAAAGAAATAGTCGTTTAAGGTTACCCTCACAACACCATCACCTTTCTATTACAGAGAAAGAGCCAAGTAAGGTTACCCTCACAACACCATCACCTTGCTACTACAAAGCAAGAGATGAGTAAGGTTACCCTCAGGGCATGGTTACCTTGTTACCAGAGAGCCAGGAAAATCACATTGGTAAAACAAACAGAATGAAAAACCAAATGGAATGACCATGAAGGAAAGGGCACTTCATGCCTCTCAATTTCGGGAAGGTCAAATAATACGCTACCATGTGAATACAAATTAAGTGGTGAGCTAGGAGTGGTGGTTTACCTGCAACATCTGACCACAAGGAGTAATGGAATCCTGACACCATTATTGGAAATTAGCATTTTAATAACCTAATTCTAGGTTCGAACCGTCCTACAACCACCAGCTTAAATGCTCCTCAACATCCTTAAAGGTTGAGCCTTAACTGTAATGCGAAATAGTGGGGACACGTTAGGGCCATAACTCTATAGTTACGTGGATCGTAAGTCCCATATATTATTTTCCATCACTTTAGGATTGCAAAGCCAACGCATTGGTTGGGAGTTAGGGTTTAAGGTCCAAAATTTTCCTTTTGTGAAACATAGTGTAAGTTTTAAATCATGGGTATATCGTTAAGGTTCGTTCAAGCATAAGATAGGGCTTATGTAATAAGATTTGAAACTTATCATGAATGGTGTTAAAATATTAATATATGACTTACATAGTAGGTATTGGTTATAACTTTTAGATGTGCTAGAGATATAATGTATGTCTTATCTATTAAGACTTAATTATGTCATTAAATATTTATAAATAGGGTATCACTAAAATAATGGGTATCATAATCATATCTAGGCTATGGGCCTCGATGGGTCTAGCCACCAACGCATCATTATGATAATAGTACCTATAAATAATGAAGCTTATCAGCAAATGAGGTGTCAAACTTAAGCACTCTTGTAGCCTTTAGAACGAGTGATGATAATGTTACACCTACAAAGGAGTTAATTAATGAATTGGGACATAATTTGTCTTGTGATGTGAACAATTGTGATACATAATAGACGTTAGTTTCCCCCCTTTAATTTTTTATTTTTATTTTGTGAAATTTGGGGTACATTACATGCCACATATTTTCACACCACATCTCTTCTTAGATATTAACTACCACCATTTGAGCAAGATTGTTTCATTCTACATTTTATAGTTTTCGTAGATTTATTTATTGAATAGAAGTTAAGTTTCATTGTATCTATGTTATTGTTCACTGTATATTTGTGCTAATGTTATAGATATGTGTTTCATTTCGTTATGCTCATAAATCTAGATCATTGGTATCAAAGTAGTCTGCTCTTCATTTGTTTCTTTGTGCATGTCCCTAACAAGGTCAGGGTATAAACATTTGGGACTCGAACTGTTAGGGACCTAACAACCCTAACCCCTCATGTAGGTAGAATAATATAATTCCATGTAATAGAGGCCAATATTAGTAATTCCTATCAATAAGGAAGAATAAGTCAAGTGTAAGAAGACCTAATAGAAGCTTCTTCTTCTAGAAGGATGTTCCTCTAGATTGTTCTTTTGGATAGATAGATTTAGTATAAATAGCAATAGAGTGTATGAGAAATATTGTCTTGGATGTTATTGTAATAGAACTATGCTCTGCTGGAGGTTTCCCCCTCGAAGAGGCAAGTGAACATTGTTATCAATAATCAAGGTGCTCTTTCTGGTGTTATTCTAGTATTGTTATGGTTATATCATTGTTTCCCTACCATTTCTATGCTAAAATATTTATGTTTTGGATACTATTTTATATATGGAATACTACAAGTGGTATCATAGCACCTTCCTCGGCAGAAAAGTGTGGGATAATATTTTTCCATGGTAGATATGTATTCTGATGTCTTAAAGCTACAAATATATATCGTTCATCGCATAAATCCGCAGTCGAGGAAGCATACACGCAGGAACTACAAGTGGTTTTTCAGTGCACATTTGTTGGCCACCCTTGGAACCCCTATTGGTATTCCTTCGAGTGGTATCACATCATGAAAAACATGTATACAGATTGACCTAGATATCCTGAAGCCCTCCATAGATAAACTGATTAGCCGCCTGACTCCTATAGTTCCACCAAGAACAACACTCAGGAAGATACTCTCTAGTACCTGGGTAGTTGGGTAGTATGACTAAAGGCACAATCTAGTCTCCTTAGTTGGTTCCCTGAGATATTGGTCCAAGTCTAGTGGTCTCGCTGACATAATTATTTGGTATATATCCCACTGGGTTCCTCTCTTCACCCTAATTCCAGTGATACCTATCATTTTTAACACATTTTTGTTTGTGGACCCAACCCTTCTTCGACACCGTTATTTGGCCCTTATAACATTGGATTCCCCTTTTTGCCTTGATTTCAGTGGTACCTATCATTTGAAACCCTTCTTCTTAGTGGTCCCAGCCACCCCTCCAGACCCCTTTTGTTTCCATTATGCCATTTTCCTGGCCAATTTTCCAAATGGATACCACACGAGCCCAAGAACTCAATACCTTTATTGTTGAAACCCACCAGAACCAGGAATACATCAAGAATATCAATGCCAACCTTAGCTCAATCAATTCATATATTCAGGCCCTCTAGGAACAATGTTCCTACATCAAAGACCTCAAAGCCACCTTTGAACACTTCATGGGAAGTTCCCAAAAACTTTCCTCTTTTGAACAATAATTTTATCAGGATGACCATGACTCTTCCCATTACCAAGGTCCTCATACTACCCACTTTTCTCAAGACCTCCGCCCTCCCATAATTGAGGTGACAAAATTTGATAGATCGAATCCCACAAGCTAAGTCACCCAAATGGAACATTATTTCTCTTTTCATGGCATTACTGGTGATTTATCCAAGCTTCGTTGTGGTGTCCTACTTGTGGATCTGAAATGATGGAAATGGTGGAAATAGTGAAAAATAGAATGCCAAGGGTATGTTGCTTAGACACAGTTTATGGTCGAACTTTATGACCACTTTTACTCTAAAACCCACCATTTAGGTCGTTTGACCAAGTTAAAGAAGTATGCTATAGTGGAAGACTTTATTGTCGCATTTGAGCACTTGGCTTTCATAATGGAGCCTATGTCAGATGATTTCTTTAGGGAGTGCTTTATCAGTGGCCTCAAAGATGAAATTTTTTCCCATGTTCTCATGGCACAACCCCAGACTTGGTTGGAAGATACTCAATGAGCCAAGGAAGCACAAAAGATTGTATCATCCCAGACCCACAAATCCTCCTTTCCTCCTCACCATAAACCCACCAATTATGCCCCTCTTGAAACTCCCCTCAAGATCTAGAAATTAACCAGGGATGAAATGGCTAAACATCAACTCAAGGGTCTTTGTTATAATTGTGATGACAAAAATTTTCACGGGCACAATTGTAAGGAACAAAATATTTTTATGGCTGTGACTGAGGATATTTTTGAAGAAGATGTTTGTTTTCGTCCTTCAGAGGAACTAACACCTCAATCGGATCTGACCCCACCCTCTGATCCACCAGAAATTGACCCAGTGATTTCACTTAATGCCCTCACTCGATTCTATTCTCCCTAGACTCTCTAATTAATTGGTTATATCAAAAATAGGAAATTCAACATTCTTGTGGATAGTGGTAGCACCCATAATTTTATTCATCGCCACATTTCCGAAGAATTCAATTGTTACATATGTGAACCTAATGTCTCTGAAAGGGATCCCACTTTCACCAGTAATTTTTGGAAAGAATTATTCAAGCTACACAGCACCAAATTTCATCTCAGCACTGCCTATTGCCCCCAGATGGATGGCCAAAATGAAGTTTTCAACAAGTGTCTGGAAAAATATTTGAGGTGTTTTTCATATGAGAGGAAAAATCAGTGGGCTCACTGGTTACCACTAGTTTAATGGTGGTACAACACATATTACCATACAACTACTCACATGACTCCTTTTGAAGAAGTCTATGGCAAAAATCTCCCATCGATTCTCTCATATATGCTAGTGGTATCGAAGGTTCAAGAGGTTGACAAAAATATTATAGTCCGAGAGGCTATTCTTCAATCCCTCAAAGACAATGTGGCCATGGCTCAGAATCGCATGAAGCAACAAGAATCTCAAGGTCATTTCGAACAACATTTTGTTGAAGGAGACCAGTCTTTAACTACAACCTTATAAGTAGACTTAACTCAAAGTTGAACATTGTCATAAAATTGCACCCAAATTTTATCGCCCTTATATAATACTCAAGCATGTGATATTGGTGTCCTATCAATTAGCTCTACCCAGTCAGTCGAAGCTCCATCTTGTTTTTCATGTTTCATGCTTAAAGAAGGTGATTGTAACTAGGTGCCAAACTAAAACTAATCTCCTTGAGTTTGTTGGTCAGTTTTCACAAGTTGTTGCACAGGTTTTGTCATTAATGTCAAACTTGAAGCTGCATGGTGGTTCACTGAGAGTTCCTTCAGAATTCAGGAATAAAAGAAAGGAGGAGCTCCAACCTTCAACATCGTGATACGTGAAATTGCGAAACACAAAGTCCCGATGGGGTCAGGACCGTCTAATCACGAAAGGATGTGGGTCGTCAATCGGAGCACAGAGTCCTGATGAGATCA
>SNQJ01S0145887.1:29587-52404 GCA_010110895.2 Picea sitchensis
ATTACAAAAATAACATTCACTTATAGATAAATCTATTCTTTCAAGTTCACTTGTACATAGATAACTCTGCTTAGAATTTTAATTCAGGAGGAGCCATCCCCAGAATTTAGTCCTTGATTATAAAACTTCCTACAATGAACATATGTCATCTATGGAAGATATTTCAACTTAGTACAAACAGATACATTATATCAGATACACAAAATCATTTAGAACAAAAAGGAGAAGATTAACATATATGAACCAGTTTTCGGGAAGACAAAGGGAACAACCACGTTCCTCTCAACCCGTAGAATAGGACAACCAAATTACTTGTCTGATTCATCCCCTAGCCTGACCATGAGTCCATGAGGGTGAACTTGAAATCTCATCTTCAACAATGTTTCCTCTATCTGTAGTCTTGTCCTTGCCTCACACTCAATATTCAGTGTTCATAACATCAAGTATATAGTAATTCCTTTCCACGCATACTAGGCAGTGTCCTGCCTCCTCACATATGCTATATATCAAAACAATCTTTTTTGCCTAGGTCTTTTTTTTCCCTCCCTTGAGAATTTTCGCAACCTTCTACATCCCTGATTTTCAAGGGCTAGTAATGGCCAAATCCCTGATTTTCCACTTGTAGCAATCAGCCCAAAGGTAGTTCCAACATGTTCCCCACTCATGCAGTCATGGTCATCTTAATTTAACATAGTTGTTCCATTTATCCTCCTGTAATAAATAAAACAATATTTTGTTTACATACAAATGTCATAGTGAAATAGTTAGTTGGGTCAAATCAAGTCTCTTCCCAATAGTCATAATAATTAATTAAAATTTATCAAAGTCGAAATTCAAAATTTCCATAAATGGAAAAAAATTTCCAAATTCGAATTTGCCAAAAACGAAAATAATTCTCTAACAATTTTCGAATTTCAAAAATACTTTATTTTTGGGGATGTCACATCCTTTCCCCCTTCAATAAAACACTTTCCTTAGTGTTCGTTCCTTTCTTGGAACAAGATTGGATGAGATTTTCGCAAATCTCCCTCCAACTCCCAAGTGGCCTCTTCAGGACTAAAGTGCTTCCATTGCACCTTTACCTAAGCGACGACTTTGTTCCAAAGTGTTATTTCTCTCCGGTCAAGAATGCGTAGGGGTTCCACCTGGAACTCGCCTTCTAGTTCCACTTGCATCGAGTTCCAATCGATCATATGAGTAGGATCATGAACATATTTTTTCAACAAAGACACATGAAATACGTTATGAATTTTTAGATTAGCTGGAAGTGCAAGTTGGTATGCTACAGGTCCAATTCGAGCCAGTATCTCGAAGGGTCCACAAAACCTGGGTTCCATCTTGGCACATTTCCCGAGTTTGAGTGAACTCTTCTGGGCTTTAACTTTTAAGTACACATGATCTCCCACTTGAAATTCCAAGTGTCTTCTTTTTTGGTACGCATAACTTTTCTGTCTCTCCTGTGCCTCTTTCAAGTTCTGTTGTACTTTTCTTACCATACCTTCCATTTCTTGGAGCATCTCTGGTCCAATCATAAGTCTATCATTTGGGTTGTCCCAGCTAATTGGAGTCATACACTTTCTGCCATACAATATCGCGAAGGGGCTTATCTTAGCCGAAGTTTGATACCCATTTTTATATGCAAATTCTACCAGGTGTAGGTAGTCCTCCCACTTGCTTGGTTTTGTTCTTACATACATGTGGAGCATATCCTCTACAATTTGGTTTGTTCTTTCAGTTTGTCCATGTGTTTGTGGATGGTAACTAGTACTGAAATTCAAATTAGTATTTAGCCCTGCAAATAATTCTTTCCAAAAAGTAGATGTGAATTTTACGTCTCTATCTGAAATCACCATTTTAGGAATAACATGCAGTCTAAAAATTTCTTTCATAAATATTTCAACGATATTTATAGCTTTAAAAGTAGACTTTACAGGAATAAAGTGTGCATACTTATTGAGTTTATCGATTACAACCATAATATAGTCATTTTGTTTCTGAGTTTTTGGCAAACCTGTAATAAATTCTAGCGATATGGTCTCCCATTTCCATTCTGGTACTGGCAATGGCTATAGTAGGCCGATTGGATGTTGGTGTTCGGCCTTAACCTGCTGACAATATTGGCACCTAGCTAAATATTCTGTTGTTTCATCCTTCATATTAGGCCAGTAAAATAGTTTTCTAAGTGATGTTATCATTTTCTGGTATCCTGGATGGCGAGAATACGGTTTCTTATGCACGTCATCCAAGAATATTATCTTTAACTATGTTGAATCTGGTATGTAACGTCTATTTTTGAATCGTAATAGTCCATTTTGTCGATACTCAGATCTGTTTTATCTGAGTTTGCAGTATTGTTTTGTAATTCTGCCATTAGTTTAGTGTAATTTTCATCGTTAATACTTGTTGTCCTTATTCTCTGTTCCATATCACTTTCTTCTCTACTGACATTTATTTCGAATAACCCATGGACTCTTCTGCTTAGGGCATAATATACCTTATTTTCCTTACCCTTGATATGTCTTACCTCAAAGTCGAATTTTCTCAAGAAGGCTAGCCATCTTGCTTGCCTTGCATTAAGATATGGATAACTAAACAAATATTTCACTCCGCTATTATCTGTCAGTAATAGAAATTTTCTGCCCATTATGTAGTGTCGCCACATTTTTAAGGCATGTATTACTGCTGCCAATTCTAAGTCATGAGTGACGTAGTTTCTCTCCTTTTCTTTTAATTTTCGGGACTCATAACAAATCACGTGTCCTTCCTGAGTTAGGACACCACCTAGTCCTTCTTTACTCACATCAACACAAAAGGTAAAGTATTTATCTGGGTCTGCTACCTTCAATATGGGTGAAGTTGTCAATAATTCCTCGAGCTTGTTAAAACTATCTTGACACTTATGTGACCAATTAAACTTGGTCCCTTTCTTTTGTAATGACGTGATAGGGTAGGCTATTTTGGAAAACCCCACTATAAATCTGCGATAATATCCGGTGATTCCCATGAATGACTGGATATCCACTACATCCTTAGGTATCGGCCATTCCATGATGTCTTTTATTTTCTCAAGGTCAACTGCAATGCCTTCTGCTGAAATTACATGTCCTAGGTATTGTATTTTCTTTTGATAAAAATCACACTTATCAAATTTGGTGTACAGTTTGTGTTTCCTCAAAGTTTGCAGAACTATTCTTAAGTGTTCTTCATGTTCTTCCTCCATTTTAGAATAGACCATAATATTGTCGATAAATACGAGTACCAACTTGTCTAAACACTGACTGAAAATACTGTTCATTAGGCATATAATCATGGTTGGTGCATTCGTGATTCCGAAAGGTATGACTACGAATTCGTAGTGTCCATATCTTGTCTGAAATGTTGTTTTGTTTATGTCCTCATATTTTATCCTAGCTTGATGATAACCAGATCATAAATCCAACTTTGAAAAGATCTTGGCCCCACCTACTTGATCAAACATATCATTTATCCTAGGTAAGGGGTATTTGTTCTGAATGGTCATTTTGTTAAATTGTCTATAATCAATACATAGTCTTAGAGTACCGTCTTTATTTTTCACAAAGAGGACTGGTGCTCCCCATGGTGAAACACCCGGTCTGATATACTCTTTGTCCAATAGCTCCAGTAAGGTTCTTTCGAGATGGGGGCTTAACCAGGTAGTAGGTCTATGGAGAAGTCTATTTCCCTTCTAGGAGGTAATCCTGGTATCTCATCAACAAATACGTCCCTGAATTCACATAGGACAACAAATTCTTCCAAGTTGGGCTTATCTTCTTTTTCTAACAAATTCGTTATTTGAATGGCGTAAACTTGACAATCCTTTCTCATGCATTTCTCGAATTGCATTGTGGTGACTTGTCTGACTGATACAAGTTTTGGTATACCTTGGGTTGTTCTAGTAGTTTCATAATTGTCTTTATAATTAAGTGTCTTTGTATAACAATCTAGAACTTCTTTGTTCTTTTCCAACCAATCCATTCCAATAATCATGTCATAATATCCTAGTGGAAGAATATTCATATTTGGTTTTATATTTTTACCATCTAAACTAAATTCAAAATGAGAAATAAAGTCAACCACTTTCCTTTTAGTTCCTTTTGCTAACTGTATAGGCCATGATTTTGTGTGTTTCATGCTCTTAAGTTTATTTGACACTACTACCCCAGGAGTGATATAACTTAACATAGTTGTAGGATCAATTAAAACATAAATCCAGGTGTTATTGATATTACCTTCGATTTCCACCACAGAGGAATGATGGTCATCTTGCCGACCATCAATGGATGCATTTATCCGATGCAGGCTTCTGCCTACATCACCCATCGTCGAATATTCCTACAAATTATGAACAACAATTCTACTTGTTGTGTTTAAACGTTAAAAAATCCTCCTGAGATGAGGTTCTCCACATTCCCAGCATTTTAACGGTCCCCGGGGGTTGTCCCCAAACTTCTTTGTTCCCAGTTTTACCGGTTTATCGCCTCCTTGTGTGCTTGGAGGGTTTGAGTGAAAATATTTTCTAGGAAAGATTTTTGATGCATTCCGGTAAGGAGTTGACTGATATCCCTTCTTCAGCTAGTTCATTTGGTGTTGTTTCTTATCCTTCCAAGCCTTGGGAAACTCTGCTCACTATTTGTACTGGTCGTAGCACATTCATTCTTTTCTGAATAATTCACTCAAGGACTTGGGGTAGTCAAACTCAATTCTGTCCCTATAGGACTGTGGTAAATAGCTTAGGAACTATTGAATTTTTACCTTGTCCTTCCGGATATAAGTTACGAACCTTAGTAATTCTAGGAACTTGCTTATAAGATCCTCCATTGTCATCTGACCAAGTCGTAACTCATAAAATTATTTGGTTTTCCTTTCATAGTAGCTCTCAGATAGGTATTGTTTCTTGAAATATTTCTTAAAGTCAGACCATTCCATCTGTTTCTCTTTTAGGCCTTTGGCCAATTCAGATCTTGCCACCAAATGTTGGCTTTTCCTTTCATATTGTAAATGGCCATTCTAACCTTCATGTTGCTGGAATAGTTGTATATCTAGAAATATTTGTTTGATGTCTAATAACCATGCCTCAACTTCCTCCCCTGTTCTGGATTCTCCATCAAAGGTAGTTGGTTTAATTTTCTTAAATTCTCCTTCAAGGTGGTCTACTTATTTTCTTTTTCTGTCCTTTTTTGTTTTTCCCCCAGCTAAAGGTGTACCTTCAGACAAACTGTCTCCTTTTTCTGCTTCAGGCCTAGAATTCTTGGAGGCCCTTTCGCTGACCTATTCTTCATTGTTATCATCCTTTGGGATTTTCTTTGTCACTATACTGCACAACAAGACTTCATTTATCTCATGTTGTTCCTACTGTGCCTTCTTCATTTTTTCATTGTCGGCTTTGAAAACCTGCAGCTCCACAATGAGATTCCTCATCATTTCTAGAACTTCAGTAGGGGAGCTTCCTTCACTATTTTGTCTTTGATTTTCAAGAAGTATTTGTTCAGGATTCCCATCAAGTCTGATTTCTGTGTCATCCTGTGATGCCATGATCACCACAAAACATAAAAGGGTTTTCTGTTTGCGACAATAAAGGTTTTATTAGTTTTACATAAACATAATTATGTGCTAAGAAATCAGGTGGCCCTGTTCAAGATCCAAGTCCTGTAACCTTTTCTCTGATACCATATGTAATGTACCTCTAATTACCATAATTTTGTTTTCTTCTTTGTGGTCATAGATTCTCAAATTAAAGGCATATTTAACTCAAACCTTGTTACAAGGAGCTTAAGCACTTCTTCTTCCACATTAATACTTACCAAATCTATTTTATAAGTGAAATTATAAGACTTTATCTCCTCCTCGAAACCTTGACTCCTTGTAATTCTATAAGTGTTTTCTTTTATCCTAACCGCATGGGATATACTCTTGTCCTTAGCAGACTATACATATGTATACCAAAGTGTTTATGCAACAACCTACATATATATGTCTAATGTCAAAATACCACTGCGCCATAAAATATTTACACAACAATTTATATACATGTATATAAATATTGCCAATTACATTGCGCCACCAAATATTTACGCAACATTTGATATGTATAAACATATTATTACCAAACATATTGCGCCATAAAACCTTTAAGAAATAACCTATATCTATATAAGTCCATTGCCAAAAGTACTTTGCCAACACGACCTACCGTGAGATGAGTACTAAGAATGACCCTTCATAAGTTTTGGGGTGGCCAATATGTTTCTTCGGGTATGGGGGGCAGAGAACTTAATGCGCTTCTTGCCATCAACCTGGTCCTAGAACGTGTGAATGCTAGGCATGGAGACGATAGTTAAGAATCCAGTTCTCACCTCACCCCTTTAGGGAGAACTGTCATCCTATTTGAAATAACTCTTGAGAAGAGGCTTACCTTTCATTAACGGAATATCGATGAGTACGATGAACCCTAACCAAACTTATAACGAGAAGACTGAACTGTCTGCCAAATCCATTTTCTGTGGATTAAGGCGGGACTAACTTGGGATACGGTCGAGAAGGTGTAATAACCCTTCTACCAGAGCTTTTAATACATTTTGGAAATAACCCATTGGGATTATCACGAGTTTAAAGTGTCCCTCCAAATTTTCACCACCTTTCCCTAGCTACAGTACTGTCTTACAGACCGCCATTAAGCATCCGTAGGCTAGTAGATGGGCACTAGAAATATCATTTTCATTAGTCTTCTCTAGATATCGGCTCTATGTGATCCCTGCAAATAAGGTCGAGTTGTCAAATCCTCTTTGTAACTGCTCAATGCTTAAGTCGTGGATTCATTTTGGAATCAAACGTATTGGGCAGACCTCTTCCATTGGGACTCTGCATAATAAGGTAAGAGCATCTGGTTAGTTTGTTTTAGGAACCCTCTGTATTATAAAAATCATTTTGGTTGCTGAGTCGTTCGACGTGAAGGTTAGTTGACAGTCTAAAGCTTGAATAATGGAAATGTTATGCATTTCTTGATGTCTCTATTTTACCTTTGTTTTAGTTATAGTCACTGCATTCTTTGTTGTCTTACTGTATATGCCACCCCTCAATAGGTTTTAGTAAATGATATCTCATTTATCCAAGGGAGCTTAGAGTCTCACGAAAGAATCCCTTCCCGAAATGTACAAGGCGTTGTATAATTCCCCTCGTCTCTGTCGTGATCTCAACCGGTTGTATAGTGTTGAAATAAAAACCTCTATAATTCTGGCATGCTAAGATAAATCTTCAATACCAGCAAATCCCCTTGACATTTCTCAAATGATATTTGTCATCTTCGCTATCCCTATGACTTGAAACCAGTGGCCAAGGTTTTCTATATCAATCGTTGAATTAATAATATATCCCCTGTAAATTGTTACTGGTGGGTCTATAACTAAACTATCAAGTATCTTTTGGCCTGTGTGGAAAGAAATAAGTTTATGACGTCTATGAACAACATGCTTGTCCTTTTTTAAAAGGTCATCGAAGCTCGACAGTTAGATATTCTTCTGGTATAAAAGAAATTCTTAAGGTTTATAACACTCAAATTAATATATACCATCCAAGTATGAAGGGACTTAGTATAGTTGCTCTAGCTATTCATTATTTATGACTAATGTGTAAAGTTTTCCTTGTATTGCTTTAAATCATTTTTCTCTTCAATTGATACACAAAACTAATGATGGGCCCTATTTGATGTGAGGGTTCCCATGAGTGAGTTGTTGCCCCATCCATCCTCGGCCCTGAACGACTGTCCAGCAGGAAAAAAAGAAGGAAAGGTCATGCGAGTCGGGGTCTGAAGTTAAGTAATGTCTTGGCATGATGTGTTAAATAGACAATTATCATTCTATTTTTGCTTCTTCAAGTTTCCTTAAATATGATTTTCTAATCTTCATATGGTGAATCTTCTAGGCTTTTTCGTCTACGCAATGATCTCGGATGTTCGTCCCTGTACTCGGTGCAAAAGGTATTCGAGTTGCCTTCTGTACCCTTCTGGAGTTCGAATAGTCATAGTTACCAAATTTAAAAGAGGTCATTCAAAATCGATTTCCTCGGATTCCTATCATGTTTTGAAAAAGGGGAAGAATTACCAAAAGTAACTTGGGGTTTGGGCCCGGTTGTTATAGTATGAATTTTGCAATGATTTTTCTATAGGATTATCCTGTTCGTTAGAGTAATTAAATTATTGTTAATCAATTACTTCTCGGGTCTCATTCTGCCCTAAACTTAATTACCAGGGTTATCATTTCGATGACAGACCCTGTTTCAAACATTGAATTTCTGATCGACTTATGCTAGATCTATAATACTATATCATTTTATCTCATTTCAACATTCCTTATGTTTATTTCCGATGTGTTTTAATCTGCAATTGAAATAGTTAGATTGGATCCAACATGAGTAGATATAATGGTCTGAGTAAAGTTACAATTCTGTGTTTTACTTCCAGAACAATATTTATATACCTGTACATTCTTCGTTGTTTAGGCTAAAAGGGTTGGTAGGTGTTTGAAATCACATGTTGTATGTACAGAACTGTATGGTTGTAATTTCTTATTCTATATTGTCCATTGCCATGAATACCGAGTGGAGAGTTTCGCATGTATACTCATAGTTAATAAATTTATCAATTACTTTATACAGTTTGTATTTCTTCAGTTGAGTCCCTTTATTTTGTGTGAAAGGAAAACATAAGGATTAGAAAGTTCTGCCATCATGGGATTTATACTCTTTAATAATTATCTTCGAATTCTACTTCTACATTATCTTATAATAGAACAATGACTTAATTATATCACTGTAGTAATATATAAGGAGTTCTGGAGTCTTCGATTCAGTTATTTCTTATACGAGAGGTAGTTTATTTCTTATTGGTAGAATTTGTGTGTTCAAATACTATGATAGAAAATATTTGTATAAGTGAGGTTTCTATTGCCATCATTAAATCTTATTTAATAAATCTATACACATTACTAACCGCAGTTCTATCTATGTGCACTATATATATATATATATATATATATGAGTCTATATGTATAGATTTGCTCAACCCAAATACTCATAGATAGAACTGTCTAATATTTCGATTACAAAAATAACATTCACTTATAGATAAATCTATTCTTTCAAGTTCGCTTGTACATAGATAACTCTGCTTAGAATTTTAATTCAGGAGGATCCATCCCCAGAATTTAGTCCTTGATTATAAAACTTCCTACAATGATCATATGTCATCTATGGAAGCTATTTCAACTTAGTACAAACAAATACATTATATCAGATACACAAAATCATTCAGAACAAAAAGGAGAAGATTAACATATCTGAACCAGTTCGTGGGAAGACAAAGGGAACAACCATGTTCCTCCCAACCGTAGAATAGGACAACCAAATTACTTATATGATTCACCCCCTAGCCTGACCATGAGTCCATGAGGGAGAACTTGAAATCTCCTCTTCAACAATGTTTCCTCTATTTGTAGTCCTCTCCTTGCCTCACACTCAATATTCAGTGTTCATAACATCAAGTATACAGTAATTCCTTTCCCCGCATACTAGGCAGCTTCCTGCCTCCTCACATATACTATATATCAAAAAAATCCTTGGGAATCTTCACAGCTTTCTAAATCCCTGATTTTCGGGGGCTACCAATGGCCAAAGCCCTGATTTTCCACTTCTAAAAATCAGCCCAGAGGTAGTTCCAACATGTTCCCCACTCATGGAGTCATGGTCAGCTGAATTTAACATCGTTGTTCCATTTGTCCTCCTACAATAAATAAAACAATATTCTATTTACATACAAGTGTTATAGTCAAATAGTTAGTTGGGTCAAATCAAGTCTCTGCCCAACATTCATAATAATTAATTACAATTTATCAAATTCAAAATTCAAAATTTCCATAAATGGCAAAAATTTTCCAAATTTAAATTTACCAAAAAGGGAAATAATTCTCTAACAATTTTCGAATTTCAAAAATACTTTATTTTTGGGGATGTCACATGAAGCTTCCGATGGGGTCCTGTAAGGCATTCTTTCTGCAAGTGGAACCAAACTTTGTCGCCCACGTGAAACTTATGTGGCACTAGATGTTGACCAAAATTTGTCACCCACCTGAAAATTATGTGGCACTTATCATTGGACTTTTGTAGGATATCCTGAACCTGTTGGCATATGTGTTGGATTTGCTCAATGAACCAGGTGGATTTGTCAGCTTCAGTTGGAGCATGAGATGAGTCGGTCGAGGTGACTACAAGGGGAAGTGCAACATCTATGGGACCCAATGGTTGGAATCCCAACCCCACCTGAAAGGGGCTGTGGCCGGTTGATCTATGAAGGGCTCGGTTTTAGCTATGGTGGACATAGGGAAGGCTCTCATCTCATATGTGAGGGTGCTTTGAATTATACATGCGAACGATATGCACAATCATTTGATTTATGACCTCGGTTTTGCCATTTGTCTCGCAGTGGAAGGTCATGGATTTGGTGAGCTTGGTGTCCAACAGTGACCAGAGGCTTGAACAGAATGTGCTGAGAAATCAACTATCCCGATCTAAGACAATGGTTTGTGGGATTCCAAAATGTACACAGACTCGTTCAAAGAAGAGCTTGGCAGTGGCCTTTGTTGTGATGCTCTTATTGCACACAACCATAATCTCCATCTTAGAAAAGTGATCAACAACCAAAAAAACACAGTCATTTCCCCGCTTGGTGGATGGGAGGCATGACATGTAGTCCATTAAGATGGATTCCCATGGCTTGTCAGGAGTAGGAAGAGGGGTGTACATGCCATGTTTCTTAGTGGTCGGTTTGCGAATAGCACAGACAATGCAGGACCTGATATACTTGTTGACCTCCTGTCAAAGTTTCGGCTAGTAGAAATGTTTCTATAGCATGGCCAATGCCTTTTTGATGCTGAAGTGTCCTACCACCCGATTGTAGTGGGATTCCCAGATCAGCTTCGCTCGCTCACTTGATGGAACATAGATATGGCCCATATGACACAACAACCCATCCTAAAGATGGAAATTATTGACAACTGCATTTGCACCCAACATTTGGTAGGTGGTGGCAAAGTCCGGGTCTATCTCATAGAGTTGGGGCCATCCAGAGGTCTCATGGTCGCAAGATTCTAGCACTGTGGTGAGTGTCGCAACTGGAAATCTACTGAGGCAATCAATGACACGATTAGTGCTTCCTATTTTATACTTGATGTTGATGTGGAATTGTTGCAAGTATGTGGACCACTTTTGATGGTGGTCATTCTGCAATTTTCCTTGTGTCTGCATGAACTCCAGTGGCTTATGATCAGTGTGGATGATTGTCTCCTTCCCAAGAATGTAATGTCTCCATTGGCAGCAGTATTCCATAATGGATTACATTCCTTTGTCATAAGTAGGGTACTTACGAACAACATCTGATAGTGTATCACTATGATAGGCCATGGGGTGGCCATTTTGAGTGAGAACGGCACTCACAACATAGTCTGAAGCATTTGTCTCAATCTAAAAGGGTTGTCACAGGTCTGGTAGTGAAAGTATTTGGGTCGAGCACAAGTGTTGGTTCAAATCATTGAATGCTTGTTGTTGGGACCGGCCCCACGCAAATATCATCTTACCACCACCCCTGGTTATTTGGCTGAGGGCCCATGCAATATGGGAGAATCCCAACACGAACCTATGGTAGAAATTGGCAAGGCCGAAGAATCTCTGAAGCTCAGTGAGTGTGGTTGGGGATGGCTAGTCATGGATGACTTGGATCTTGGATGGATCCACATGTACGCCATGCTGATCAATGATGTAGCCCAGGTAATGGACCATGTCCATGCTGAAGGATCATTTTCCAAGTTGGCATATAGCTTGCACTGTCACTGGGTGTGCGGAACCTGTTGAATATGTTGCAAGTGTTCGGCCCAAGTCTTGATGTAAATGATAATTTCATCCAGATACACCACTACAAAAGTATTGGTGAATGGTTGCAGTATATCATCCACCATCCTCATGAAAGTGGTTGGAGAATTTTTCAAACCAAAGGGCCTGACAAACCATTCAAAAAGGCCTTCCTTTGACTTGAAGGTGGTCTTCCATACATCTATCTGTTCTATTGGGACCTGGTGGTAGCCAAACTTCAGATCAATCTTACTGAAGTTTTTGGCCCCTGTGAGTTGATCAAGGAGGTCATCGATTCGAAAAATCGGGTACCGGTTTCTGACTGTGATTTTATTCATAGCCCGGTAATCAATGCAGATTTGTCAGGTTTCATATTTCTTCTGTACCAACACGATTGGGATCTCGCAAGGTGATGATCTGGGATGGATGTGCCCCTTGTGGATCAGTTCTTGGATATATCGCTTGATCTCATTCTCCAACAGAGAGCGGTGATAGACTGGCCCATTGGGAAGCGGTGCATCGGTCAGATCGATGTGGTGCTTGACCTGACATTCCAGAGGTACCTCGATAGGTGAGGAGAAGATATCTGAGTATTATTCCATGACCTTATCTACTTGCTTCTGCTGTGTGGAGAGGTCAGTCACAGAGACCCTGGATGTGGTTTTGATCTTTCTCTTATTCTGAGAGAGAATCACGAAGAAGACAAACTTCCCCATATGAGAGATGACCTTCTTGCATTTATTAGCAAACATCAAGGAAATAACACTAGGTGGGACTGCCTTAGGTATCCTATACAATTTCCTATTCAAAGTAATAATAACACTATGAGGCCTAGACTCATATATAGCATGGAATTTCCACAAATAAGGTTGGCCCAAAATTACATCACAAAATTTGAGAGGCGAAACATCACACAATACCTTGTCTTTGAAGGGCTTGATGTCATATGAAAGTCAACACTATTGGCTGATGCAAAGATCGCTTCCTTGGTGGAGCCATCCAATGGTGTAGGGTTGTGGGTGCGGCGTTGTCGGGAGGGTTAGCCACTTGATGATCTCTACTAATATGAGGTTCTTCTAGCTACCGCTATCAACGATGAAGTGCAGCGGGGTGACTTTTACCCACATCTATGAATGGAAGAGGTGCTCTCCTTCTTCTATCTCATCTAGTTCTCTAGGCTTGAGCTTGGTGGTAGAAACGGTGGCACTAGGTTCCACGTCAATGATCCATCTTCCCCTTTCTAGTTCTGGATCAGAGTCAAAACCCGCATCTGATTCATAGGCTTTCACTTCGTCCACTAGCGACTACTTTGAGCGGCAGTCAATAGTGTTATGCCAAGGGCTCTTATGGAAGCTGCACCACTTTCCTGTATCTTTCTTTGTCTTTCTAGTGCCCTTCTTTTCTTGTATCTTGGACTGGTTGTCCTGATACTATCCATATTTTCTCAGTCCTTTCTTCTGTGGGTTGGGGCCGCCCTTTATTGGCTTTTGTAGTGAGGGGTTCCCAGGCCCAAATTGCTGTGTCTTTTGTTTGAGCTTCTGCTTGATTTTGACAACATATCGGTAGGCCGCGCCCAAGGATGGGATGTCCAGAAATTCCATTTTGGTATGGATGTATCTATGCAGAGAACCGCGATACTTGAGAACCATACTTTACTCCAAATATTTGATACCCAGCTTGGTGTGCAAGGTATCGAAGATATATGTGAAATCTGACACTACTTGGTCTCTTTCTTGCCGCAGTGTGGTCCATTTGGTATACAAGTCGTCATAAATTCCGACATGGTAGTATTTTTCCTTAATAACATACCTAAAGGATTCCCAGGTGTTCGTGACTGTAAATAATGAGGTTTCGTCTATTTCCTTTTGCTCACAGAAAGTTTCCCACCAATCTTTGACATGGGGAACGACTTTGAGGAGCACAAAAGTAATATTTTCTCTATTCGAAAAGTTATGGACATAAAAATACCCTTCTAGTAGATTCAACCACTTGTCTACAACATCTTCATCTATCCGACCTTCAAATATAGAATTATCAAATTTTATTTGTACCTTGAACAAGGTGATGTCTCCGCTCGAAGAAGATGTGTCGCCTGTTGGTAGCCGCTGAAGGATTTGCACGAAACTATCCATCATATCGTTCCTATGTTACGTGAGGGATTCCTCAATCAATAGTTTGAAAGGATCTCCTATCCTATCATCTTTTTTTTCTCCTACCATGAGAGGTCTCTTGGGCATGCGAGAGGTTTTTTCCTCAAGAGAAACAAGCTCGAGACCCAACTCTTTGTACTCCGGCCTCATTGGGGACATGCATTAAGAAGACAAGGAGAAGACCGCTCTGATACCACTGATACAGATTTTATGAGCATAATGAAATGAATAAATATTATTAAAAGTTTCTCAACACAAAATAACATAGATACAGTAAAACTGGTTTTCTATTCAATAAGGAAATAAGTTGAAACTGTAAAATGCAGCGGAAACAAGCTTCCTAGAATGGTGGTGGCTTTTCTCCGAGAAGAGATGTGACGATTGCGCTCATTCGTAAGAATATGATTACAATGAGTCTCTAAAGGTATTTTTACAATAAACAGGAATTCAAAAAACCTAATCCTAGGAGATGAAACGCCAAAAGTCATGTGGGCCTCGTTTGGGTAAGTTAGTACATCAACTTCCTGGGATCCTAACTTTTGCATACGATCTCCGTTTTAGGCGTATGATAGCCCGTTGGAAAGGTATCATTGAGGAGATTCATTTTGGGGTAAACATCAAATAAAATTATATATTTATCCCTATTTTCCTAAAATAACATCATTTAGGTTCTCAAAACGGCTCCGAAAGTGAAAAACTGCTAAAAATAGTAAATTACCAAAATTGCCATAAAATTGTTTTGAGCCAGTTGGAAAAGGTGGGTGGCCACCAATATCCACCTAGATCAATAGTTTTTTGGGGGGGAACTCCAATTTGGGGTACAACCCCAAGTTGGGGGAAACAACCCAGTTTACAGGAAATCTATGCTTGGATCACAAACCCAACCTTGGAATTTCCCTTTCCAAGGAAATCAACAACTGCTTGGGGGAAAATCTACTCAAGAAAATTATTTTGTACCCTTTTATCCCATGCAACCTTTTCCAAGCACTGTGAATCCTACCTGGGGTCAAGCTTTTCAATCCAATGCCCGTTTTCAAAGTGGCATGCCAAATCAACATGCTAACGTTGACTACTTGACTCAAAATCCTCCTCAGTCGAATTTGACTGGACCATATAACTATTTGCAAATGACTTATGGTCCTATTGGTATATCTATGATATTACCTCCCCAAATTTATCAGTTTCCTCAAGTTAACAGACAATTGTCATTTCTAGCTACTTTGTATTTACTAGATTTGCCTAGAATTCTGAATGATCTTATCTGAGATTCTTCTTTTTGGTTGGTTATACCTGCCAAATTACCACTGGATATTCCAAATTTTGATGGTCTCTCAGGACAAGATCCAAAAAATCATGCCATGACTTTTCATCTTTGGTTTTCATCCAACTCCTTGATAGATGACCCCATATGACTACATCTTTTCCAATGCACTCTTATGGGTTCGGTTGCCAAATCATACATCAAATTGTCGAGGGGTTTTTTCAATACCTTAGCCATGGATTTCTTGACACATTACCAACTTTTGATACAGTATGAGACATGAACAAAAAAATTAAGTTCATTTAAACAATCCCCTTTTACCCACATCTCAGATCATATTCATGAGTGGAGGAGGATACGATGACTAATAAAATTTCCTCTTCCTCATCAATTATTGGTTGAGTGGTTCAAAAAATCGCTCATTCGTCCTATTTCTCATGATTTTTCCATGGGGGGTGTCTTCACTGAAGAACAGACAATCAATCGTGCCCAATATTTGGATCTCATTTATTCTCAAAAAGTCACATTGTATGACTTGATCCTTGACGCTCCCCGCTCGTCTACAAATCAAACCCCAATGCTTTTGGTAGCATCTCATGCTGCTAATGGTGTGATTGGAAATTTTCATATAGACACTCAGACAAAACAAGTCATTCATTCCAATCCCAAACCTACTACTACCAGTGTACAAAATGATACTCCTCCTACTGCCTCTCTCGGTAAAACCTCTGAAGTAAATATGATCGAGTCTATGAATACCAAAAAATCTCAAAATAAGAAGAAAGGGAAGGGTAAGAATAAACATGATAAAACTAATGCTCAACAATAGGATAAACCAAAAACTCAATCTACTTATGATAAAGAAAAGAGAAAACCTCGTTATCCTTGTCTTATTTGTGGCGAGGACCATTACAGGAAAGATTTTTCGAGACATGCAGAGGTCACTCGATTCCTTTAGGGAAATGGGACTCCCCTACGTCTGTTGTCTTTTCACAACCTTTTCCTTCTCAACAACATGCCCAAATGGTTATTCATGACCAACCTTCTCCCTCTACTATTTCTTACATGCTTATTTGCACTACTTCTAAGAAAGACGATGTTGCAGTCGCTACTCGAACCAAAGATTATTCTCCTTCTAAAGAGAAGGTTGATGATCAACCTCCTACATAGGCTCTGAATCCCAGTGGTACTCTTCATATGGAATGAACTAATCCTAATACAATAATACATCTACATCCCAAAGACGTTGTCCGTAAGTCGTCATTTAACCCACATGCACGTGCAGCGCAAAACTATAGTATTGTAGATCCTTCACAGACACCATCTACGATGTCTTCTCTCGAGGTCCTTCAAATTTTTCCTACTCAACGGAATACACTATTAAAGGCTATTGGTGGAATCGATCCTAATAATATGAATTTGATAATTTTTAACTTGGAGGATCACATCCCATGACTCCCTCATCAATTAGCTTTTCAAATACAAGTAATTGTGGAAACAAAGAATATTTGTTGAACAGTTGTTGATGAAGGGGCTTCGACTTGCATAATATCCGTCACCTGTTAGAAGGCCATTGGCTCTCCTGACCTTAGCGAGTCACATAACACGTTAAATTTTTTTAATGGTACAGGGTATAAATCTTATGGTGTACTTCCTGAATTATCTATTGTGTTAGAAGGAAAATCGGTTACTATTGAGGTTGAGGTGTTTGATGCACCTGTCAATTACAACCTCTTACTTGGCCGTAGTTGGATTGATGTTATGCGAGTTGTAGTTTCTACTCTTTTCCATGTGATACGTTTCTCTCACGAAGGTAAAGTTGTTATAGTAGATCAAATCTCCTTATTTAGTTCTGATTCGTGCACTAGTAATGTTCCTTTCATAGCAAAAACACCTCTCGGTTACGAGAATGTTGGTGTAGGTCTTTTTAAAGGTTCATTGTTAATGGGAACTTTCCCCATTCTACCACATGATGTTTCTCCTCTTGTTGTCACTTCTATTAACATGATTTCGACCAGTGTTGGCGAAATCCTTGAGCCATATGACCCTTGGATAGTACCTAGCTTGAAATACTGTCATCATTATGGTGACCAAATTCCATTAATTCTGGTCGAATTGGATTATCACACTATTCAATCAACATATCCTTCCTCTCACTCTCCCTTTGATACATCTCCTGATCTATTTCACATGGTATTTCAAACTAATGAAAAAATCATGGGCATTATGTATGTGGAAGACACACCATGGGATGATGGATATCATCGTTCTATCCTCTTCCTCGAACCTGAGACTATCGAGAGTTACCAACGGATTTTACATTCAACCGTAATTATTAATCTCCCTCTAGTTTTCGAACCCACATGTGATGTTTTGTAAGAATGAAACTTGAGAAATATTTCACCAACCATCCCTTTGGATATTTCGATCAAGCCTCGAATTGTGGAAAATGTTCACATAGGTGTCTGATGTTCTCCCGATGAGATTTAAACTTACAAGGCCCTTTTCCAAGAATTTTGTGATGTATTTTCTTGGAGTTATGAAGAAATGATTGGAATTGACCTAGATATCGTTGTACATGAAACCAAGACATACCCTGACGCTAAGCCCATTCGAAAACAACTTTTCCCAGTTCATCCATGAAAAGTCATCGCGATCAAGCTTGAAGTTGAAAAACGTCTTAAATCTAGTTTTATCTACCCTGCAGAATTAACTAATTGGGTTTCCAATCTTGTTCCGGTCACGAAGAAACAAAGAATGATCTGTGTGTGTTAATTATAGGGATATTAATAAGGCTTGTCCTAAATATAATTATCCAACCCATTTCCCCAACCAGATTGTCGATGATTGTACCGATAACTAAATCTTCTCTCTGATGGAAGGATTTTTCGGCTATAATCAGATAAATATTTTACTCGTGGATCAACACAAAACCTCCTTTATTTTTCCTTGGGGTACCTTTGTGTACTGTAAAATCCATTTTGGTCTCAAGAATGTTGGTGCAACTTTTCAAAGATCTATGTCTTATGCCTTTCACAATATTAATCATATTGTGAAACCATATCTTGATGATTTACCGACGCATTACATGCATCGTCAAGATCACTAGACACACTTATGAGTTATTTTCCTCCGATGTCGGTATTACCGTATATGATTAAATATGCCTAAATGTGTTTTTTGTGTGGAGTCTAGGTGACTTCTAGTCTTTATCGTTTCCACGCATGGGATCAGAGTTGATCCGCTAAAGCTTGAAGAAATCATCAATTTGCCTCATTATGGCGTTGGTAACGTCGAGGCAGCTCGTCTACGGTAATGTCAGGGATGTCCATAGTCAATGCCTCGAGGTTATTATCGATCTCCTCGAGATACTCAACAACTACTCGGTCTTGACCTGCTACTATACCTTCCTCCCCACATCTCTGGATTGGAGATGAAATCGAAGGTCTAAAAGGTGCCACATCTACATTTGAGAACATTCGATTAGTCTCGGATACATAACATAAAAAATTTATAATTAAAATGCTAAAAAGAAATATCTAATTGCATATTTTATTTTAGCTATGTCTCCCCAATTTGTACCATCAGGTAGTGCTAAATCTAGATCACCACGGAAATCAGCCCCAACATAAGCATAATCCTCGATCATAATGAACTAATCTTTCATCCATTGGAAGAAGATAGGTCCATATGTAACAGTTGGGACGCCACCATGGCATGCCATCAAATCAACCCACCTCTTAATGTGAGGATTCTATGGAGTAGGCACACCCCAATCCACATTCTGAAGATGCAAAATTGGGACCCTTTCTAGGGAAAATGACACCAAAATTGACCCATACCCAAAATTTTTTAACTGACCAGTGTTGCACTTTGTCAACTATTTTTTCATATTCTTGAGGAGGCCCTCACACCAATTGAATACTCGAGGTTCCATGCAATCAATGACATACTAAAATTGATACTGCAAGGCCATGTGTGGAGCTTCACTCCTTGCCACATGGGTAATGGTGAAGATTATTGCCCTCAAAGATAAGTCAAGGACATTCTTTATGGGAACCTTCCCAGTATTTTTCTCCATACAGGCCGAGCAGTGTTGCGCGACATAGTGGTCCATTGACTCACCTCCTCCCCTACATCCTGATAATGAAACTCGAGACCAATGAAGAGACAAACCAATCAATAAATAGATATTGTCAATCTCCAAAGTGAGGTTATGTACCCCAACATGGAAAAAAAAATTATTCACGTCCCACATTCGGACTAAGTGCTCTAATAGAACTAATTGGGCCCTCATGCCCTGCACTTTGAATAATTTAAGAAAGTCGTACTCTCGGACTACCATAACTATCTTGGGGTCATTTACCGCAATAAAATATTCCTCTTCATGTTCTCTTTCCCGCCATTCTAGCATTGTGAACTGTGGAAAATCTGCCAAAGAACATTTAAACATGAGTTAGTTCATGGAAAATCTAAATTTGTTGGCTTCCCTAGTTCATTTGGTATTTTTTCTTTTTTGAGTTTCAATCATCGCAGGATGAAGGTTTAGTATAGTGAGACATCATCACAGTTCATCCCTTTAACCCTTGCGATGATCCCAGATCGTTGTAGTTCCTGATATAGAGAACCTATGACAATTTGGAGGCACATTCCCCTTTGAGAATTTGTCCATAAAACTCATAAATCACCATAAAATTTGAATAAATTTGCTATAAAAAGACAGAGGAAAGGGATATCACCAACCTCATGGATACGGATCAAATAATCATACATGAATCGCATCGGAATCGTCACTTGAAAAAAGGTAAAAACAGGGGTTTTAACACTAGTTTTGCTGAATTACAAGTGGAATGGTAAAAAATAATTTAGTTTTGACCTATTTAAACCTATTTTACCATTTTTTTACCTACATTAAGTTATTTTTCATCTATATTAAACCTAATGAATATTTCAAAGTGTTAATGTTACAGGATACAGGTTGAACAACTGGACATTTTGGCTTGGATCAAACATTTTATCACTTTTTACGTGTTTTTTGAAGATCATTTGATGTAAATATGCTTTTAATTTTTTTCAGTAAAAAACGTCGAGCATAGTATTTGTTCTTTCTCATGGTCATAAATCTATGAGAATGTAACTGAGTAAAATTTTATCACTTTTTCAGACTTGTGAAGGTTATATGAAAAAGGAACCCCCCATGATTCCTCTTTAATCTCTTTTTAAACTCCCTAAACATGAAATTTTTTTCGAGCGATATTGTTCTTTTCACTCTTGTTAAAGTATTTGAAGAAATCTTCTGTTGAGTGGTAGATTATCTCTTTTTCGGTCTCATCTGAATACTTTACGAAAAAAGACATTTTGGAGTTTTATTTAAGTGTTTTTCAGACTCTCTAAATATGAAAAACCCTTGAGTTTTCTTTCCTTGGACTCATAAAAAAAACATCAAAAGACCCATATGGGACCAAACCACTCCTTCCTAAGGTTCGTTAAAATACTCCAAGGGACTCATCCAAATGATGATCTTACAGTTCAAGAATATGTTATCCTCCTGAAGCTTGTGTAAAAATAAAGAGGTAATCGCTAGAAATGGCGGGGGGAAATTGGGAAAGAAATATATATTTGTATATGTGTTAGTGGCAATATGTATCTCTTGAACATGACACCCCTTTTCACTGTTGTGTCTGGGTTGGGAAATCCATTTATCTCTCGTTTTATCATCCGCAAGTCCGTATGTTGGTCCTCCTTGAGTCAATGACGCCAAGAAAATTGTCGTGTCATTTATATTTTCAAGAGAAGGTCAACAGAGGTGAGCCTTCTATTGAGTCATCCATCTGCATTCCTCAAACTCTTACCATCTTGGCCTTCCCTGAGTTACTCCTGAATCACTTTGTTCTCTGATCTACTTCAAATATGTTACATGTTTCGTGTCATTGATGGGAGATACATCAAGGCCCTCCTGTGACAAGTCTTTTCCTGTCGACTTCAACTTATTATCCAGGAATTAGACTTAGAAATGTTTTAGTACCTTGGATCCTGCATGGCTCAATGGAATGTTTCCTCATTTTCGTAGTGGGTTTACATCATTGGCCCCTGATTGGAAAATTCCATCAAGTGTTCGACTTTAGCTCATCAATTCACATTTGTTGGATTGTACTAGAGTGCCTTGGGCATCATTGACATTAATAATGATTTCCCTCCCACTTGTTAACAATATTCATTAATGACCAGTAATCAAGTGGTTTCTACCATGTTCAACTTCAACACCTGTAATCCCATGGATAGATTTGTACTTCAGGATGATGGAAATGAAGAACCTGGATATCGTCACATGGATCTAGGTTGCGATGGAGTATTCATGAGTTTTTACTGAAACATAGATCCACCATGTATTTATTGTGGCTATGTTCAAATTTGAGTCTTTATTAGCATAGATCCACAACATATTTCTCGTGGCTATGTTGAATCATAATGACGTGGATCCACAATGTATTATTGGTGGCCATGATTCACTTGGCACTTATGTTTAAGGTCACTTGTATTCTGAGTATGGGAATGCCAACCTCAGTAATGGTATATTATTATGCTGGTTCTTGTTTATTGACAGGTTTTTGACTGATGTGCTCCTTGTTCTCGACACACACACTTTACAAAGTATTTCACTTGTCACCCATTTCCAACTTCATACTTTGGGGAGAATTCTGTTACACATTATTTTCGTCACCCTCATGACCATTGATGATATGTGTATCGCCTATTAGAAGAAAGATAATTTTCCTTATTTCTTGAAGGATATTGAAGAAATAAGACTTTCCCTGAGAGATAGAATAATCTTTTCCTTATCTTTACAGGATGCACCATAGTGGATTGCGACATCATTGCAGGTTTCTTAGTGTTAAGGGTGTGACGATGTTTAAACGAAGGAAAAAGAGGAATTTCTCGAAGGTTCTAGAATAGAATTTTCGAAAGGATGAGGTGGCTTCCAATCGGTTTGGATCTCACATGCTTCTCTAATTTAGTAGGATCATCCTAATCCCTTCATCCCTTCCCCTTCACTCTATATAAGGAGGGATCTCTCATGAGAAGAGTTAGGCTCACTTGTGTATAAAGAATTTTGTTCAAGATTGTGCTTGTGATAGCTTTTCTTTAGCTCTCCAAGTCAGTTTGTGTATAATCTTCATCAAAATCATTGGAGCAAAGGTGTAACGACGCTTGATTATTAAGCATAATTAATTTAATAATAATCCTAAAAGATTAGCTAAACTGTATTTATATCTTAAAATAACATTTCTAATAGGATATTATTAAATAGTGTTCATGAGGGTTAATGATTGATTTAATTATTAATTAATGCATTAATTAATTAAGTATTAAATTAATGGTTAATAATAAAAATATAATACTAATTTAAGTTACGTTCCCGTAAATGGGATAAGGCATTTAATAATGGGATAAGGCATTTAATAATGGGATAAGGTCTTTAAGAATGGGATAAG
>SNQJ01S0145889.1:0-23962 GCA_010110895.2 Picea sitchensis
ATTATATATATATTTTGGAAATTTTAAAATATGTTAATTAAAAAAATCAATAATATTATTACAAAATTTAAATAATTATTTTAAATGAAAATATAAAGATTAAAGAGAATTAATTATTGAAATATGTTTTCAAGTTTTGTTAATTTAATTTGTTAAGGTGTGGGGTTTTTTTGTTAGGTGACCCCAGTTCAATATCTTTATCGTGAATTTAGTTAAGAGAAAACATTTAAAAATCCAACTTTGTTAAGATTTTGTTTTTGAACTTACATACCTTTATTGCAGTTTCTTAACCAATAATTAAAAATGCTAACCCCACAAATTATGTACACATTTATAAAAAACTATCGAAACATGTCAAATTATTATAATCATAAAAATATAATTATTATTAATTGATATATTAATATTAATATTTTTGATATTAATTGATAATTCATATCATTATTCATTACGAATTTTAATGAATGACTAATATTGTAAAATATTATGATTAATTTTATAAATAAATCACTTTAAAAGTTATTCGATGGATGATATATGTACTTTATTGATTTATGGTAAAGTGGACCTTTAGGAAATTAGGTTTTTTTTAGGATTTTAAACCTATAATTAATTACAAAAATAAATATAATGTTGCAAACTATTATAATTAACCATTTATTTTATAAATAATTTGTTGGTAATAGACTATGGATGCATGAAGTTTTTGTATAGGATTTGACTTTGGTAGAATCAATGATTATATTATGCAATGTTGTGAAATATTATAATAATTTTGTTAGAAAATTACTTTATAAGTGATTTGTTTAGGGTTTGAATTTGTAACGGATTATTATATTATACAATGTTGTAAAAGATCATAATCAATTTTATTAATGAATCACTCTTAGGGTTTGAATTTATAATCGATTATTATATTATATAATGTTGTGAAAGATCATAACCAAGTTTATTAATGAATCACTTCATAAAAAATTTATAGTAATAATTTAAATCCAACACCTAATAGTCACAATCATCTACATACTGCTAATTCATATTTGATGCAGTTACGGTTAAAACATAAAAAATCTTGTCTAAAATTTGAACTCATAACCAATTACAATAATAAATAACTATTTATTATATAAGATTATAACCAACTTTATTAATAAATCACTTTATAAGTGATTAGATATAAGTGATATGTTGAATTGATGATAAAATTTGAATTTATAACTAATTAACAAACTATACTCAACTTTATCAACAAATTGTTTTATAAAAAATATAAAAATAATAATAAAAATATATTACTATAATAATTTTTTTTATAAAAAATAAAAAAATATATTTTACTAAAATAAATAAGGGTGAAAAATAACATAATCAACTTTACTAACAAATTACTTTATAATAAATTATATAATAATAATAATAATAATAATAATAATAATAATAATAATTCATTTTAATAATAATTAAAATTAGATATTATTTTTGGGATTAATTGTATAGTGTAAGTCATTAATCTATGACCCATATTTATGAGTATTAGTCGCAACTGACCAATAATTCTCATGATTTGAATACTTAGCACTCATTGCATCTGGTTCATGATTTGAATAGTTCACTTAACACTCATTGCATCTGGTGATGTTCACAGAGGTGAAGAAATGAGATTGAAACCAAAGAAATTTGAATAGTTCACTTAACACTCATTGCATCTGGTGATGTTCACAGAGGTGAAGAAATTAAATAAATAGAAATTATTTTTTAATTATATATTAAAAATAAATAGAAATTATTTTTTAATTATATATTAAAAACTGATAAATAAAACTATGTTGAGAGTTGTAGATCTTTGACTTTTGGATTAAAAAAACTTCTCTTTCACATTTTAGTTACTCTCATTATGTGTATCTAGAGAATCTTAGAGAAAGATACAAGAGATACAAAATAATTTTATAACTTATAATTTCAAGGGCAATACACCCTATCCTATCCTCTTCATAGAAGCCAACCTTTCCCCATTGAGAACATTGCTATAATTAGATATCTAACATAGAAGAACAAGATAAACAACATGGATGACAAGAGGCTCCCCAAAATTGCTTCAAACTCTAGCCAAAATCACAAGTTGCTCAAGTGTGGATGACATAAAGACGCCAAATATTGGCTAAATCATTGGGGAATACAAGAAGAAGCCATCTTGCAAAATATTGATAATATTACAAATATTATCACTTCTAAATTTAAGGAGAATATGTGGTGTGATAAAGACAAAATTACCTCCGAGTTTTGAGAAGTACAAATAAAAGGAGAATATGTGGTGTGATAAAGACAAAATTAGTTTTGAGAAGTGCAAAGAAAAAAATCAACATTACTAAAATAAGAACGCACTCTCACTAGCTACATAGTGAAATTAGGTGTTGGACAACTCCAAAACAACTTGGGATGAAATAATCTATCATCTTTATGACATTAAGAAGGTAGAAGATGAAAATCACTTCCTCTTAGATTGTCCTGTTTAAAAATATTTGCCACAATATAGACCTTCGTAACCTCCTAAGTCATCAAAACTATGGTGATCTTAAAACTCTTTTCTCAATATTTTTTGAACATAAAAATACAATTTAAAAAAAAATAAAAATAATCTCTTACCTTCTTAACTTAAAATAAACCAATTTATCTCAAAAAAAAATTAAAAAATTAATCATCCTAGTCTAAAAGCAAATGAAATTAATTCCTACCGATTACCAATACAATACAGATATTATCACATAAGATTGCCATATTTCGCAGTATACTTCACTATCTTATCTAGCCTGTACATTCTCGCTTAAATCTCGCATAACTTTTTGACATTATCCTCTAGCTTTCCGAAGAATGATCATGATTCATGTACTCAGTTTGAAATTAAAGATTGATGATTCTCCTAAAAGTGACAATATACTGACCGCTACTGCCATGGGCGCAATTACCATGTCATTTGCCCAGGGACACAAAAGAAATGGGAGACAAAGTCTAACTCCCCTGGCACATCACTTTATTTTAAAATATGAAGACAATCGGAATACAATGTTTACTGCTGATTATCAGACTGTGGGAATACGATGTCTACAGCTCTGCAATAATTTCATCACTTACAATGAAGAGAGGACGAGCAAAACCTATATCCGGATCACTCAAAGACAAAAAAAAAACCATGTTCTTTTCACACACCAATGTGATCTCAACAGAATTCAACAGAAGACAGAGATGGGCTGAGATTCCAATGTATTCATTAGCAATGCTTTCTACTTTGCTAAATTTATCTTTTTCCTCTGAAGTATTGGTACTGTAGATTATAGTAAAATCAAAATCAGCAGTGAGACCCTTTAGAAACCTGAACTAAAAAGCTAAATTTAGCTTCTCACGGGTAAGGTATCTACCACATCGAATCCGATTCCAAAGTGTCCCCGCCGTCCTGAAAAGATAAAGAAAAATCGAACTCGACTCAAACCATTTCATTTGGAGAAAGGTTTTCATCTTTGTGGGCTCTGCCCATCACAAGTTTGCTCAAATTTTGTTATTTTTTTCTGATGTGGGTATCAAGGGTTTTAAGCCATCTGAGCAGCCATTACAGTTATTTTCCCCTATTCTGTGTACATGAGGAGATTGAGAAAGGAAATACATGGATTTTGGGTGCATGTGACAGTGATATGACTTTTTTTGTCATGCATGGATGTTCTTTGCTCAGACGAAAAGTGGGATGTTTTGTGGTCCGAGTCTGAGATATGAAGAGAAGGGTGCTGTTTTTCGTGCTTTTTCTGATGGCTGGTCTGGCTCCATGGGGACCTATAGTCTCAGCTGCTCCTCCAGGTATGATAATAACAATACCCATTTCATTTTGCATTCTATTCGTAACAAACCAATGCACTTTTGTCATATAAATTGATTGAAAAATGCTTGTTTTGGATCCACAGTTTTACTGTCAATATACCATTGGGATACCCCATAATGCGTTCATGCATTGATTTGATTTCAGTCTTTATCAGCAATTTGATTTTAGGAATTGATTGGGAATTGCTTGTTTTTGTTATGGATTGCCCCTATCGATGTGCCATTGTAATGTCCCAAATTGAAACATTGGGTTAATGGGGTTTGTCCATTAATGTGATTTCAGGCATTATCAGAAGCCCGTTTTCTGTCCTAATAAAGTGGATATGGGGTTTGCCTGCCCCGACCTCCAAAGCTGGTTTGCACTTGTCTGATCTTGATTCTGCTCTTGTTATTGTATGCAATCGTTGTATTTTTGTATTGCCTATTGTTTGGTTAGTTAGTTATTCTAGAGGGTGATAGGTCTGACAGAATGATACATTTCAGACCGGAATTTTCCTCAGTTCGAGAGCGGCTACATGGTGGAGACAGTTTTAGAAGGAAACAAGCTTGGAATTGACCCATATACCATTGAGGTGTCTCCAGATGGTGAATTGCTTATTCTGGATTCTGTCAACAGCAACTTTTTTCGATTGACTCCTCCGCTCTCTCGTTGTATGCGTCTCTGCTCCATCAGCATTTCCATTTTGACTCCGTGTTTGAACTAAAAACTCAGCATTTTGGGCATATTATTCTCTCTTGTGATCTCCCAAATTCATATGATAACTTGGTCTTTTTCTTATATTTTAGCACTTATGAGGTTTCTGCCTGTATCTGTGCAGATAGCAGAGCGAGATTATTAGCAGGTTCATCACAAGGATACGCAGGGTATGTAGATGGAAGGCCTAGAGATTCTCGCTTCAATCATCCCAGAGGATTCACAGTAGATGACAGTGGCAATGTTTATGTTGCAGACACTATGAATATGGCTATCAGGAAGATTAGTGAAGCAGGTATAAGACAATATAGAATATTCAATAAATAATAAAGAAAAGAGAATTGAAATCCATGAGTAAAAGACCGCAAATGTTTTTAAGGTTGAATTTAGGGAACTAGTTTGACTGTTAGTTATGGCATTCAACAAGAAGAGATTTTGTGAATAGTAACTCAATTTAGAATAAGAAAATGACGAAAAGAGGAGAACTGAAATCCAACAGTAAAGGATTGGAAAAAATTTTAAGGTTGAATTTAAGGAACTAGTTTCACTGGTAGTTGTGGTGTTCAACAAGAAGGCCTTTTATCAATATTAATTCAATTTACAAACATAGGATGCCAAAAGAGATCAAAGCCAAATTCTGTTAGCTAAAGTACGAATATTTTAGTGGATGAATTCAGGGATCAAATATGCCTGGCAGATATAGCTTTCAGTTAGAAGGGCTCATTGCAATACAAATGCCATCTTAAAAATAAAATTTGTCCAGTGGAGCTAAAATCTATGAATGGCAAAGAAAAGTTGCGGTTACCGTTATCCTATTCAGTGGAGTTGTTACATTCAGGCATGGCCTTCCACGTGTTAATATAATTGCCACTCTTCAACATCCAAAGCTCTTTCATGCTTCAAGTATTTCATGATATTAAGTAAATTATAAGAATGATAAAATCATAGTTTGAAACTTTAATGTGTATTTCACCCCTGTTTAAAACGCATAAACTAGGAGCTGCAATTTCACCACATCCCTTTTATGAAAAGTAAATTCCTTGCGAAAGACATTGTAGTCTTCTAATAAATCTCTTCAAAATTATATTAGAAGAATGTATATAAGGTTTTTGTTTAATAATGTTTGGTGTCCCTTGGATCAATTTCGACGTAGAACTCTGGGCTTTTATTGAAAATTGGTCAAAGTTGTTAGCTTGTTTGTTAACTCCATCCTGACCTTTTTGTTTATGCCAATGCGATTATATGATGCAGGGGTAACAACCATTGCAGGAGGCAGGTCCAATAGAGCTGGTCATGTTGATGGGCCTAGTGAAGGTGCCAAGTTTTCAAGTGATTTCGATGTAGTGTATGTTAGTAGTACATGTTCACTATTGGTTGTTGACAGGGGCAACCAGGCTATCCGTGAGATTCGACTCCACTATGATGATTGTGCATATAATGATGCCACGAGCTATTCCTCAGGTCTGCATTACAACCTGCATAATATACACCTCCTGACCTTGGGGTTTGTATTTTTACATTTTTAATTGTAGGAATTGTTCTTCAGGGATCAAATTCAACTGGGGAAACATGTAATTTAAATAAGAGATGCTTCTCCTTATATGAACGGTCATTTGCAAATTCCTCTCAAGTTATATACATCATCCTTATAATCAACTACGAAAGTTTTGAATGGAAACATTCTGCGACAGTCTATGACAATCAATATGCCATGATGACTAGAATTGCTGCTGCAAGACTTTGATGTCCTCCAATAGCATTGTTGACCTCTTACTTACTCGGCTTTGATTTCAGCATATTGACTTTTTTGCAGCTACTACTTGTGGTTTCTTCTCATGTGTGTGAAATATTGCAATATGCAGGTATTCTTATGGTTGCTGGTGCATTGTCAGTGGGATATATTCTTGGCTTGCTTCAACAAGAAGGATTAGGAACCTCTATGTTTTCAAGATCTGTAAGTTGTGCGACCTTCTAAATTTTTTGTTGTTGAGCTGAGCTACCTTCTAATATATTTCCGTGAAACTTTCCTCAAGAAAGCAAGGGTAATCGTTCAACATATTCTTATTTCTAAATTTTTCTTAATAATGGCTGGCTCCTGATCCCAAGACCTGCTATTGCAACTTTTATGCAGGCAAAGCAGAACAAGCCATCCAAGAAAAGTTTGCCTGGTTCTGCCAAGACAGACAGACCACCACTCATCCCCGTTGATGGACAACCTGAAAATGTTGATGCAGGTTGGATGTCCTTTGGGAGATTCATTCTGGACCTGTTCAAGTTTGCAGCAGAAATCATAGGTGGCACCTATGCTTACCTCAGGGGTTTCACTGGAAGAAAGACTGCCCAAAAGAAAGGAGATTTATGGCCATTACGTGATACCCTTCACATGCCAGATGATGATGTTGAGCCTCAGCCAATGTCCAGAAATCATCAAAGGAAAAGAGATTCATGGCCATTACACGACACTCTTCACATGCGAGATGATGATGCGGAGCCTCATCCAGTGTACAGAAATCATCAAAGGAAAGGAGATTCATGGCCATTACATGACACCTTTCACATACCAGATGAAGATGTTGAGCCTCCACCAATGTCCAGGAACCATCAAAAGAAAGGAGATTTGCGGCCACTTAGGGATACTCTTGTCATTCCAGATGATGATCCCAAGCCTAAACCAAACCCAGTTAAGAAAAATTCAGTTGCATCTGAAGACTCTAATGCTCATATTTTCACATCCGTATCCTCAAAAGTCACTCAAAATGTTCACGCTCGTTCTGTCAGAGTTACTAAAAGTACAATGAACTCTGATAAGTCCATGAATCATAATAACCGTGGCCCGGGTCATAAAGGTGAAGATAGAAATTATATGCAATCATTGAGGCACCAATCATCGGCCCCTCAGACATATTATGAGAAAAATTATGGTTCAAGTAATGAAGTGGTGTTTGGAGCAGTGCAAGAGACTGAAGGCAAAAATCAGGCTGTAGAGATCAAGCCTGTGGACTATGGCGATCCTATGTATGATCATTACAGCATAAGCAGCCGTGTTGGGTTTGGAAATCTCTTTGATTTCTGATGTCTCGGAACCATAGAGTTTTGACATAACAAACTCCAAATGCAATTTTCTAAGCAGTCAATCAAGCAAATGAAAATTTTAAAGTTTTTAACTTCGATTGGAGTGAACCCAGAAGTGGGCTTAGACTGCAGTTATTAGATTCAGGGGTTACTATTTCCTTCCACTTCAAAATGTTTATTCCCCGTTGTTGTTATGGGAAAGGCTCATTGTTTCTATCCTTATCCAGCTTTATTTTATTTGCTGGTTGGGATTATGGTGTAGTCCCAATGCTTCCATCCTTTGCCAGCTTAATCAATTCTGGTGTTATATTCAAAAAACTTTAGTAAACTTTTCTAGGTCTTCGGTTATCTTTTTTATGTTTCTAAATGTGTTATCATTAATTCAGACAAAATTCAAGAGGCATGAATGATTCTAGGGTCCAATTATTTCTAAGCTGATTGAAAAGTACGCAGTAAAACTGTTTATTCGAGGTAGAATACAAGGAACATAAAAATGTGCAAAGAGTTGTGCAGATTCCCAAATGAATCAGCATCTTTGGTGCAGACCCTTCCTATCACCGTGAGAACATGGGTGCCTAATAAGCATGGAGTTTAGTTTGAGCCCTGACTTTCACCAGCGCAAAATCAAAATTCTACCAAAAATATGAAATGTTTCTTGTGCATGTTTATGTCTATGTGAAGAGTGAATTTAGGATTATTGCAAAAATTCTATTCCCATTGGCTTACTTGCCAGCTAATGTCAGAACAGAAACTGTCATTCATTACAGCTGGAGAATTTTCAGCTTGTTCCAAGGCAGGATGTGTCATGCGATATCCCTTTAATTGTGGATATTCTTATGTGGATTCTGAAATTTTTAACTCACTGATGCACTGTTTTGTTTTCCATTTTCTTTGCAGCTTTTTGTTTTTCCGTTGATAAGGCTGGCCCTGAGCAGCTCAACTGGACTATCCAGAGAAATAAGCTCTATCCAAACAGCCACAAGCAAGCACGGGTAGCTCTATTCCTTATCCCTTTCCCATAGTGAGAAGGTTATCCCAACCTGGTGAGGTCTTTGAAGACTTAACCTGAGAAGGTTTGACCTTTCAGGACCAAGCCTTTGATGTTTATTTTTTTTCCAAGGAAAACCTTGTGGGGAAAACCCAAGGGATGCTTCCCTACATTTGTTGATGACATCCCTAGTAAACCCGTTGGCATAGACAAGTGCGTCTCGCAGAGGGGGATTCGAACTGGGCACCTGCTGGCGCAGAACTAACCAAATTCCCAGCAACATTGGCAACAACTGGTTGAGCTAACCTCTTGGGCTAAGCATTTGATGTTTATATGTACAAGATGGAACCATTTGGCTTTGTGGTTAGCTTACAAGTAGGCCTGAATGCAAGACTGTCTGGTCCTGGTATGTTATCCTAAATGTTTTTTTTGTTTATTTAATTTCTCGGTATTTTTATTTGAGCACGGATACTTTGATTTTGCCATGTTGTGACTGTTAATGTGACAATTTTGAAACAGTTCAAACTTCTGTACGTTGAGTTTGTTAGATGACTATTAAAGCAGAGTGTAACATTCATATGTTATTTACAAAAAATGATTTACAAGTAAAATAGTATTTATTGCTCATCTGTTTGGCTTCAAATGATTGTAATGGTAAAACTAGCAACCTGTAATCGGAGGACATCCATCATTTTAGTCTTGAGAAATGATGGGCTTGTTGACGTGGAGAATGTTAGCATACTACTAATGAAGAGTTGCTCTTGAATGAAAGGTCAATCCTTCTAAGAGTTGGCAGGTTGGTCCTAATTGAAATGTCAACCCTTCTTAGTCAAATAACCTCTCGAAAGGTCTTACCAAGTTAGGTTGGTCATTTTGGCATTAAATGGGGATGACCGGCTGGCACTCACTAGATTATATGTCTTGGACTATTCCATCTGATATTTCATAAATCACTACTAATAAAAAAACTCCAAATAAAGAAACACAAAATCAGAGGGAAAAATCAGAATGATGAGTACTGCAGGCCCCTCCTAGGCTTGCATGTCTCAATTTTGGTCTTTTGCTGTACTTAAGGAATCAAGGGCTATAAGCTACTCGATTAAACCCAGGCAAGCCTTACATTCTATTGATCTTACCATTATATAATTTGCAAGAGCCTATGTGGCACAACTCTGAGCTGTTCATTGACCTTGGGTTCTTAGTGTGATGTTAGTATCTGCAATTTGTCGTACAAAATTGTCTGATATTAGAATACTAACTTTTGGTCTCAGGATATTAGGAAAGGACATCTGATGCATAAAAATTATGATAATAAGGATAGAAGGGCTTGATGAACATGCCCTTCAACTTGTTCGGTCCAAAATATTCATTAAGGATTGTATGGCTGTACTTGCATTTTAGAGTTGAAATCATCTATGCCTTCAAGTGACATCACTTCCATGCCATTAGGTGATACAAGTTGTGAGCACAAGAGACTATTGTTAAACACTGGATCGAGGATTTTTTTTTTCCCTCTATACAAGGCATAAATAACTTGCAGTAGTTAGATATTTTAATGTATATTTGGTGCGACTTGGTTACCTTTGAACTTATTACTGTTTTGCAGCACAATTGTGGATTCTCATGTGATTAATAAAGGTTAACATAACATCATTTCGACCTTATATATTGCTTTGAAATCAAATATTTAATGCCTTAACATGGATTTTCTTAGATCAAGAGTAACCATTATATTATCAAGACCATATTCCTCGAAAACATCTTTCATTAGAATTATGTTCTCCATTAACTGTATTTGGAACCACAAGTAACTAATTTTTTCGCCTTAATGATCATACATAAAGTATTGTTCATTGCATGTACACAGGTTAATGATCATAAATCCAGATCACTGCATCTTTGGTTTTTGTCTCAACGTTTAGAGCCCTCTTGTTGGGTTCATCATGAGGAGAAGGAGATTCCCCAACTATGTGTTTATACCTAAAACTGCAAAGATAAAAAGGAATAGAATCAAAATCCAACCAAACGAGTAGTTTGAAGTTACATGAGCGCTAGTATCCTTATTTTATCGCATGTTCTCATTGATTGTCTATACTTTTGCTTGGATGGCTTTTGTTGGCCCTAAGTGGGTGTGTTTCCTATTCATTGGGTCTTATTGAGCCATTAGAGGCTCAAAAGAAACCTGATCCTTCTTCTGCTTCTATTGTTACTACATCTGTTTTTAATGTTATTATCACTAATAATTTGCAACATGGTGTTGCCCAACCATCCCTAGGAATTCGTTACAAAGGTGTTTCATGCGGTGTGAAGATATTTGTAACAATACTCACAACTTTAGGATACTGTCGATCGCATTCTTCCAGAGGCCATGATTAAGCTCTGTAATGAACTAAGCTTAGTAGCCTCATGGTTAACGATGCCAAGGGACTTGCAACCAGTCTAAAGGCCTCTGCCTCATATTTTTCACTTATGAAGTTGCATGTCGAGCCACTGTCTGTTGCAGGCCTTGGGTTTGCAGGAATAGTTTACTTGTCTTTCCCCAGTGGGTTGAGAACTTCTCTCTTGAGAGAAGTGTCGAGCTTTAATGTCTCATCCGAGTTGAATTCTAAGGTTTACAAATGCAATTTTGGCCCTTAATAGGATTCCAAAGCCCATTTATAATTTTATTTGTTATGAGCCTGAAAGGTTCTAGAACCCTCAACCACATAAGAGGGTCTGTGTTAAGGTTAACTTGTCCAAAGATCTTAAGGGATTTATGATCATTTATGTTGGGATTGAGCAAAATGATCTGCCACCCAGTGCATTATATCAATTTGTCCAATCCTTTCAAGCGCCAAAGCCCTGACCACAAAATCAAGGACTGTCCTTTAATGGCTAAGCATGAACCCCTTCAACCTCAAGCTCCACAATCCCCCTTGGCCCCTTGAGCCTCTGCTAAAACTAAGGAAGGTTATACCCAAGTCGTTAGAAATAACTTGCAGGCCAATAAGGCACAGGCAAATCGATGGACCTTAGCTTCTCAAGCCCACGTCACTGCATGTTGGCCAATAACATGCCACAAGCTATGTAGTCCTAGCGCCAAGATCATGTTTGCTCATCTCAAAGAGTCACTTCTTGAAATCTAAACAGGGAACATGCTCCCTAACAGGTGTAGGGGGAGTGTTTAGGAAGGGGAGTGTTTAGGAATGAACATGGCCAAATTCCAAGTGTTCAGTCTAAGTTCCTAGAGAACAAAACCAATAAACAATATGAGATCCAAACACTGATATTGGGCACATGGAGGCTATAAAGAAATACTACAAAAGATTATGTTTGAAGGGTATTCAAAATTTATTAGTATCCCATATCAATGGGGTGAGCGCACAATCTTATTGGGCGTTGAAGGGCAAAATAATGTGGGTTCACAAGGCCTATAGAGTTTTTGAAGATTGGAAATGTAGACATGTCAGAGGGACAACCAACAAAATTGTCGATTGGTTTGCCAATCATGCGATCAGTTCCAAGTCACATCGATCCCTTGAGATGGTGCCACCATGATCCATCCACATTAGAAGAAAGAATTTAAAGTGAGTTGTCATACCTACTTGGCTTAAGTGTGATGCTTCCATTCCCTTCGGGGTCACATCCACCATTAATAGGGAAGGCTAGATAGTGGGTGGACTCTGAGAAGCTTGTTCTATAACCATGATGAAATAGTCGGTACCAATGGTGGCAGTGCTGGAAAAAGAAACAGTGTAGGAACTCTTCGTGAAGTGGAGGGTATTGTATTGGCTTGGGTTGATTTTCACAAGTTACCACCTATCCTCATCAATAAAGAAATCTTGATGCCAGTTGTCGCTGTGGGAGTGGCCAGCTATTTGAAGCTGTAAAATCATCCGGCTTAAAAGAGCTTCATGTATGACTACAGTTCTCTGTTAGCATTGTTTTTTCCTCTTTTTAAGTTCTGGATCTAGTATGGGATAGATGCATGTAACGATGAATATGTAGGGACAACAGAACTTGGTTACATTCTTGGTTCAAGTTTGTTCAGTTAGAACTACGCAGATCAATAGTTACAATGCCAGATTGGTCATGGGAAGCTTTTCATGTATGTATTGGAAGCTCTTATCCACAGCTTAAGTGAGCCTAATGGTTAAGAACACGTGTTTCTTTTGAGGAGGTCACAAGTTCAAATCCAGAGGGGGGTAGGGTATGTACACCTCCATAGACTTTAACAGTCAAATCGCTGCGCAGAAGGGGTCCCTTGTCCCATAAACAAAGGGGTCCCATACACCAATTTGGTGTCTGGCTTGGCCGTGACCTTATATATATACAGCCTGAGTGGGCCTAATGGTTAAGAGTGTGTGTTTCCTCCTTGGAGGTCACAGGTTCAAATCCAAAGGGGGGTGGGTGTGTATTACCTCTGTAGACTTTAACAGTCAAATTGCTTCATAGAGGGGTTCCCTTGTCCCACAGACAAGGGGTCTCATACACCAATTTGATGTCTAACTTGGTTGTGACTTTAAAAATAGATTATTATTATTATTATCATCATCCTAAATTTTCAACATTAATTTTTAAAATATTTTTTAAAATAAATTTTTATTTTTGTTTTTTTGCCAATTCTCTGATGTGTGTACAGGCCTTGATCCTATGTTCACATGCCATAGGCCCTGCATGAACATAGGGTCAAGGCCCGTGCACACAGGGTTGCAACATGCATACAGGCCATAGACCTATTATAAATTTTCCTTTCAAAGTTTAAGAGTTCAAATTCAGAAGTTGAAATTTAGAGGATTTTTTAGGGTTTCTTACATGGATTAGTTTGGCGCTGCTATCCTCACGGTGGTGCTCCAAATTGAAAGAATGATCCAGAGTGCATCTCCTTCAGCTTTGATTTTGATGAATGAGGAATTCCAGAGAGGAACGAGGATGGAAGAGTGAGCAGTGAGGAATGAGAAGGAAGCAGAGTGTTAACAATAAGAGTGAGGGAATAAGTGAGGAAGCAGAATGTGAACATAGGGTGTGTAAGGCACAAACCTTTGTTTTTTTAAGTTAAATATTTTCCACTACAAATCTTACAAAACCATCGTGTATATATTTTAGCAAAGGGTGGTGTATGTCAATGCTATACATGTCTGTGGGGGAATTCACTAGCTGATAAAGCAGGGGTGGTGATATTACTGGCTTTCAATTTCCCTATGTATCGCATGTTCTCCCTTCAAGAGCATCATAGGTTTGTAAGTTAACCTGATTTATGAATAGAACATAATTGGGATCATATTCGAAAATGCCATCAACAAATCTATTTTAGTGTTGATAGAGTGGCAGGAAGCATTGCCAACTCTTCCTTATTCAAGAACAGGGGACATATATATTCAAGAAGGGGACATATATATATTCAAGAACAGGGGCACATATATATAGAGTCAACAGGAATTTGATTGGTTGGTGAAGTGGGAGTGGTGATATTACCTTCACCAGGGTTCAATTCTCAAACATGACACATTTGGCCTTCACATTTGCCATCTATCATTTAGTGCTTGCTAGCATGGATAATCATTAAAAGATAAAAATAAGTGAGTGTTCAATTCTCAAACATGACACATTTGCCCTTCAGAGCTGCCATCTATCATTTAGTTAGTGCCTGCTAGCATGGACAATCATTAAAAAAATAAAAATAGTGTAGTGGTTTTAGATATATTGTACACTATTGATAGACTCAGGTCATTATTAATACATTTGAACTCACAGGGTAGTTTCATGATACTTTCATCATGGAAAAAGTTATGATAAATAGAGAGTACCTAGCTTAAAGTTGTATTTAACCAAAGTAATATATGAACCTTGGCTAAGTTTAGCCTAGTTGTACATTTGCCTATAAATAGGTATACAAGGAAAGCTTATCTGAATGAAATACAAAAAACTCTTAAGAAATGAAAATCTATCTTTTGTCCTTTTGTATGATTGTGAAAAGTTGTTTATATGTCCGGAGTTTGAATTTTTGATATAATAATCAAAGTTTATTCAAGCTTGGTAATTTATCCCCACAGTAGATTCTTAAGTTGTTTATGCATGCTTTTCTTCTTAGAATTAAACTTTGATATGTTTTGGTAGATTAGATATGATAGATTTAAATTTTATTTAACTCAACTAAAAATTCGAACAACATAATTAACATTAACCTTAACCAGGGATGGAGTGGGATTTTATTTCTCCTCTAACGTACACTCTTTCAAACATGCTGTAAAAAAGAATATAGGTTCTTTTGATTGAGTAGTTAATAATTTCAAATTTTAAATCAATTTATGAAGCATTTCTAAATTTTCAAAGGTATGATGGCCAGATTATACTAGACCATCATCCTTTGGAGTTTTAACATTTGTTCCAACTGTTGAACTGATGTAGGTGGTCTCTAATTGATATAGGTGATCTCCCAATAAGGCTATTAGGTATTCAACTCATTGATTTATTTTATTTAACTAAATGATACCTAGTGTGACAATCAATCTTAACTTGACTAAGAGGTTTATTTTTATCATGCTTAGATTTTTTTTAAGGATGGATTAGAAAAAAAAGTTTAATTAAATTTTTCGTGCATTCATTTTACATATAAAATTCTTCAAGTTTGACATTCAATTTGTGATTGATTAAAAAATTCATTTTTTCTACGATTGATTTTTCTAAAAATTGGTAAAAATCTATCTTATTTGTTTTCTACATTCCTTTCATATATGAATCAAAATGACTTTGGAGCTAGGTCTCTCAAATTCGTTCTTATAGGTTCACCAGTTTCATAGTCTACTCAAGTCCTTGACCCAAGGCTAATTATTGCAAACTCAAAATTGCAAAAACACACATTTATTTCAAGTTTGTTCCATTGCTTATTTTTGTTTGCAGATTCATAAGACTAATTGTTGCAAACTCAAAGTTGTAAAAACACATGTTTATTTCAAGTTTGTTCCATTGCTTATTTTTGTTTGATTTTACCAAATATCCTTTACCTATTCTATAGGTATGCTTGCATGTTAGCTATAAATTGCACTTCACCATAAAAAAAACACAAAAACAATCACCCCTTCTCAATTCCTCATTTTCTTAAGTTAGCAATACAATTAGCATATATTTCAATTTTGCAAAATCACTACCTTCTTAATGCCTCATTGTTTAGCTTGTCACACATAATGGTTGCACATTTACTTTCACATTTTTAATTTTGGCATTTACTTTTGCACTTATGTAACGCCCCCCAACCCAGCTGAGGAACATTAAGGTGCATAGTACTCATAAAATTAAAATTTCTGCTATTTAATTGATTTCCTGTAGCTTCCAACGATGATTTACATACATATTTAACTATTGTCTATTATCATAAATTAGATGCATTTACAACATGCTAAAATATACATGAAATACAACTAATAAATCAACATAGCAACATATAAATTCTTCTCAAATACAGAGAGTTCATGCACAACAATTTAACTCATAAATACACGACATAAAATAGATAAAATACTTATCTTTTAAATTAGTTGTTCAACCAACTGCTTGGGATAGACATTCCACCCAACCATAAACTTGTTGTTCCAAATCTCAACAACAAGTCACCCTCGAGCTAAGACTAGTAATCCACAAAAGAATGTGGTCTCTTATTGTCCACTCACAACTCATAAAACTCACAACCCGTTGATATTCTACTACAACTATCCTGATTTTCCATCAGCTCTCTTCCTTTCGCCCTGCCTAACCCAATGAATGTACCCCTTCATTGATCTTAGTCCTTCGGGTGTCTCATTCGTTTATCAAGATTTTTCTGACATAGGTAACTAGGAATCTCTCACCTAAGACCTCAAGGGAACTTGCTTCCAGGAAAACTACCAGCAAACAACAATTCACTTGTTGTTACAGTACAACTCACATAGGAGTTCACTCTTCAGGCCTAACAACTTGACTCTTCAGTATTCAACTCCAAATACGCTCCAACATGCTCTAGAATTTTCCCTCCATGGATGCTCCAACTCCAAACTCTCTTTCTTGCTCTTTTTTTTTTTTCTCATGCATAGAAACTCAACGTATCATATTGGTGTTGCTACCCATATGGATTTCCCTCCTTTGGCTGCGTTTCTTGACTCACACACTTTCCCAATCTGATTGTACTTAGCCTCCCATGGGCCCAATAACTACGAGATGTGACCACTGACACCAACCCTCTTACATGTATTCAATTATTGGATTTGAGAATACTCAATAAAAAATTATAAGGTTCATATACCAATAGCAATTTTAGGAAAATGAGTTGAATTAATATACATGGGTAATTTCCCCTTGGATCTCTCTTAGACATTCACCTAGACCCTCCCATCTCTTGTGGATTAATTCATCCCCCATCTCTATCCATGTCTCCTTATAAACTAACATCACATTTTTATTATTAAAACATATAAATACATTTCACATATACATCGCTTTGGCCGTAACCACATTATATCTACATTAAGAATTAATTAAACTGAGAATTATAGTGAGGATGTTACAACTTAAGTACTTTTCATTTTCAGTGGTTAGATTCGATTTCAATTTGATATTTTCAATTTTGTAATGAGAACACTTAGTGTTGAGACTAAGAAACTTTAGATGAGAAACTCACTACATCAATAACTTGTCCAATCCTTGCCTAGTGTGATTGGTATGAGTGATTTGAATCCATCCTAGTAAATATTGAATGTGGGATTCAAAGCCTTCTTGACGATGTTGCATGAATGATTTGAGGAACTTGCAAAGATAAAAGGAGGTGCCCCCACTTGAGAGGATTTAATCCTATGGTCATCCCATTGTCTCTATTGTGAACTAATCTGGAACCTACTATGAATGAAGTGTAATTGTGCCTAGTCAAAGATAATCAAGCTTATGCAAATTCGACACATAATTGCAAAGTAAATGGGCAAAGTAATCTAGAACTTACTCTAAAATGAGGTATAATATCCCCTTGTCAAAGATAATTGAACCTATGCAACTTTGACACATAATCAAGTAATCTAGAACCTAAAATAGAATGAAGTGTAATTGCACCTAGTTACAGATTATCAAACTTATATAATTTTGATACATATTTGTTTATGCACTATAGCGTTTTTTCTCATAACCTTTCTTTTTATTTCCTCAAGGTTCTCTTTAAAGGTAGGAGTCCTCTCACCCAATGCACAACATCATTTGTTGTTAGCATTGTGACATAAATTATGAACACCTCTCTAGTCCATTAAGAGATAGACCAAGATTGAGAGTGCATGACACATGAGGTGGACACCATAGCTAGAATGATTCAATATTGCTATTAAGTATCACGAGGGATTGACAAATAAGATTACAATTTTTCAATCAAGGCCATCAACAGTGGGATTCATAATATCTGCGCAATTCCAACAACTTGGATTTAGCAACTTCAAGGTAGGATGTGCACAATTTCTAAAGTTAATTTGCATAATTCTATTCAATCCTCTATAACTCTTCGATGCTACAAGCTAAGGAGATTTATGACTACATACCAAAGGAAAAGTTTTTGAATGTGCTTATTGGTTTTCTCTCTTTCTCTTCTTGCGCTGACCCAGGTTCGATTCTCAACAGGTTTCCAACAAAGCCCTCAAAAACTATCGGCCCTCCTAGTAAACCATAAGGCAACGCTGTGCACAAGGTGCACAACGCAGTCTCACCCGAGATAGCTTTTATGGGTGTCTGCAATGCTCAACCGCTTGCAATATAAGAATGAGTGGGGATATGAGATTGTGTTCTTTCTTTCTTATTCATTATCCTTGTTAGTTATGCAAGTACTCCTATGATTTGTTCATCTTTAAACCTATGCATGCATGTTAATAGTTCTAGTTTAACGATTCACTCACAAGATAATAATCAATAGAAAGTAGCCATTCATTAAAAATCACACATAACACACAAGTTTACCGTGGTTCACCCCCACCTGGGGCTACATCCACAAAGATCTGACTCTATGCTCTTTATTTATTCCGTTGCAAAATCTTACACTACGCACATTACATCTTCAGTATTACAATCAAGAGGAGGGAAAGAACCCCATGTGAGGCAGACTAGATCACACCGGGCTCCTCAGCCTGTGACCTACCCTCAAGGACTAGCTTATTCACCTCTTCTACATGACTTATTACAATCAACAACATAAATCTTCCTTAATAACTCCGACTACAACTCTCTCCCTCTCTAAACCTCCTAGGTCTTTATTTATACTACTCTATGGCTTATAGCCGTCACAATCTTTGTCAAAAACCCTAACCCTATCATGGTTAGGCTTGCCTGCCTTCATGCCACGTTGTTTTTCCTCTTACATGCTGCTTTTCCTTCTTTTTCTGCATGCTACCTTCTTGCCACCTGTTGCTTGCGCTCCAACATTAGGTCTTCCCTTCCAAAGTTAGGTCTTTCCTCAAAATAGATCCTTCTCCAAAAATAGGCCTGCGCCAAAATAGACTTCCTTCTCAAAATAGACTTGCACCCAACAGGCCCCCAACACTGACATGTGTCTCGTCCCAAGACACTCAGGTGGTGCATGCTCCCTAAACAACCTCTGCCAAGCTATGCAACTTTCCTTCTAATTCATCCCTTTTTGATCTAGCTTGTGCAACTTTCTTTGTGAGCTCTTCTACCCTTTGCATTGTGATGTGTTCCTTGAGAGATTCTGCACTCTCAACATGATCCTGAGCCATCCTTGTCTTCTTCTCCTCCAGTTCCACAATTATTTGGGCTGCTTACTCCTAGAGAGGTTCTAACTAGGCTTGCCTTACCTGCTTGTTATTCTGCACAATATTCAATTCTATCTACAGGGTCTTCATCTCCTGCGTTCCCTTCAACCGCTCTGTAATGCTCATGGCATTTTTTTGCTTCTCAACTCCTGGATTGCAGTGTTGATTTCCTCCTCTTGCTGGTCTAGTTGTTGGACCCTGTCATCTTCCTACAACGTTGTCCATAGTTGCACGGTCTTGTCAAAAAGTTATGTGACCTTTTTGGCTTCTTTCTCCATCATTTCTACTTGCAGAGTTGCCTGCTGTTCCCTTTCAGTTGTAACTTCGGGAAGAGTGGTTGATGTTAAATTTTCTTTGAGTTCCTCAATATCCTTCTTATAGTCCTCAAGATTCTGTGTGATGATTTGAATATGTTCTTCCGTCTTATTCACGAATACCTGTGCACTGTCTGGAATTTTTGTGAAGACTTCCTTCAACTTCTGCTCCAATTTATTTGCGCGTTGCTTCTCCTCCTGTGTCTCCAGTTGGACCTGTTCTATCACAATTTCCAGTGCATCCTTTCCATCTCTGGTTACTTGCAATTCCTTCGCATCGACTCTGGCTCGCGATTGCACTTCCTGTGTGACACTGAATTGTAGCTAGTACAACGCCTTTGTTGGTATTTTAGCCAATACCAACTGTACTTGCACCAGGTATTTAAGTGGCACTTGTGCTATGGCCCCGTCGACCTGCAACATATCTGCTGTTATCTGGAAGCTCATACTTTCTTGCGCTATGAGTTGGATCGTGTCTTCTTCGTTTTGTGCGGTTCTGTCCCTTGCTTCTGTTGGTCAGTTGATCAGTTCTGCTCCCCTCTCTTGTCTTTGAGCTGCTTGTATTTGTTTTAGGACTTGCTTAATTTCAACCAAATCTTTCCTTATCCTTACTCTTTGGTTCTCGACCTCCTCATATTCGTCCATTGCATGGTCTTGCACCCTCTCTGTGACTAGATCAACATCATCCTCGGTGATTTTGTATTCAGGGATTTGTTTGTGGGCCTTATCCTTTTTGCGCGGCCCACCTGTACGTATGCTTGGCCATTTGGGTGGCCCTGTCTCTTGCGGAGTAGTTTCTAACAAGGTTTCATGTGTCGTTGTGTCCCCCTTTCCTTGTTCTTCCTGCATTGGGGAATTGTCCTTCTTTCCCATTTGCGCGTCCTTCTTTGGGGCACTGCCCTTCTTCTGTGGCGTTGTCTTTTGACCGGGCTTCGCCTGGTGTGTTGGTTTTCTAGTAGCGATGCTCCCCCCTGCAGATGTCTTGGATGACTCTGCTTCCACTTCTTTCCCTTTTGGCATGTACTTGGTGATGACTTGGATCTTCCATTCATCCTTCCAGTCTCTCATTTCCCATTCAACTTCCTTTGCATTGATGCATAATCGAATTTGTAGCCATTCTTTCTTTGGATCCATGCGCATTTGGATCCACATGTTGTGTCGCATAGCCTTAAAGTTGGCTATCCCTTGGTACTGCGCAACCACTTCCAGAGTTATCCTCCATGTGTTGGCTATGTTGTCTTGTATGTCATCGAGATACCGAGCAAAAGTGTTGGCATTACCACTTCTCCGCTTGGAATCAGAAGTGTTTCCCATCGACGTGTACCATGTTGCGTGACATCGTCCTACTCTATCGCAGAAATATGAGTAGGTAGGTTCTTTCCATCCAATTAACACTATAAATATAATGAGCCAGGAGTAATGGAACTCAGTTCCAAAGTCCCGCGCATCCTTGTAGTCGTCTAGGAACAAATTTAGCAAGTATGGGTCGAACTGAGTATGGTACCTTTTGCGCACTGTGCTTCTACTACGACAACTCCTGCGGGCACCTCCTCTTTGAAACATTTTCGAAGGAGTTTGCATACCATTAGCTTCGTTTCCATTTGGGTGGCTACGTCACTGATCCTTTTTATAATAATTCCACACGAGCCCCTTTCTATCCCATAAGTTTTCTTCATCTCTTATGCGAGGGCCTTTTCCTTGGTTTTATCATCTAGGTACTGCGCGTGCTTCTTTCCATTTGATGGTAGTCCTGTGATGAAGGAAATTAATTCCACATCGATTGAGACTGGTTCATCCAACCACAAAAATCCTCCATGGAGAACCGCCAATAACTGCTTGACGCAGTTGTTCACATCTTTCCCCCTGCCAAAGTAGGGAATCTCCAACAAGTTAAGGATCCTTGTGTTTACTAAACTTTCCACCCACTACTTTGGTTGCATCACTGGGTCTCCTAATGACCCTGTTCCCAGGCTCTCCATATACACTTGCTGTACAAATTTTGGGAATTTGCTGCTGTCAGACACATTTTGATCTGTGTACCGTAATATTTTGACACAACCTAGTAAGCTTGGTATGGCTTGCACCCCATCTGGAATGCACGACAAAATGATCGAGACATTAGGCTGCTTGTGCGGGGACTGCACGATGGGTTGTTTTCCCTTTCTCTGTGCTAGCGTGCTAGATGTCCTAGCCTCTAGTTCTCCTTCCCAACCTAACTTTGGTTGCCCCATGATATCTTCGAGCTACATTTCCTCTTGCTGCACGGACCCTACTATAGGTTGTGGCCTTGGCCCGTCAGATTATGTCCTTTCACTGTCACCGCCGTTTGTTTTGTGGGCTGCTTCGGCTCTGGAAGGTCGTTGTGGGTTTCCTGTTGCTAATGGGTCATGGCCTTGTGCATTGTCGTGTGAATCGATGTCCATCCCAGCTATCACCAGGACCTTCCCTTCTTCCTCTACCAGTGTGGTGCTTACTGGTTCGATCTATGGCGAAGGAATTGTGTCGACATCGACGATTCCCTCTATCTTTGTAAACACATGTTCTGCCTTTGCGGTTTCCTGTGGTGACATGTGGCTACTGCGTGTTTTACATGTTGTTTAGCTAGGTACGCCATCCATCGTGGGTCTTCCTTCCTTGATTGAACTTCGGATGCTACAATCTATGAACTCGCCTATTTGCCTCCTGCCTTCGTGCTCCTTAGCTTTGTGAGTTTGTAAATGCACAATATGTCTCATTTGGCTCGTGTTTTCGTTATATATGGGGTGTCATAAGTTCCCTGAATCTTCTCGTATATGCGTATTTGATGGTCATTAATGCGTTAAATCTTGTTGGGCAGGTTTCGTTCAATTTTCATAAATTCCCAATTCGTGCCTTTTTACCTCGACGATCGATTTTTTCTTTTTCGATCGTTGGCCCATTTTCTGGTGTGCTGCAATTTATCTATGCATCGTACATTTCTTGTTGTAAATTTCCTTAGTGAATTGTGTTTTCTTCTTGTCAACCACATGTTGCACGAGATCACTTTTTTTTTTGTCGCGTTGATTTCACTATTTATTGTGCATGATATTTCCCAATATTTTGTATTTTATTTCCTTTTCTACTTTTTTTTCTTTTTTTTCTACTTTTGTCTTCTTTTTTATGAGTTTTCTTTCCTAATATCTACTATAGTACACTATATACATGACTTTTTTACTGCACTGTAACTTTTAAGAATTAATAGGTTGACTGTCCCTGTACAGTTTCAGTCGACTACCATTGATCATTCCTTTTAGTTTTGTTCCTCCCAAGTATTTTAGGTACACATATCCCCCATCTGTGACCGTCTTTACTTCATATGACCCTAGCCAATACATTCTAAACTTACCAGGGTGTTGGAAAAATTTGTTGTCATAGAGCAGAACTATGTTTCCCTTCTTAAAAATCTTCTTTTTAATATGTCTGTCATGCCAGGATTTGTCTCTTTCTTTCTTTACTTCTTGGTGAAATATTACCAGAATCATGTCCTCTTCCATTTCCATTAGTTGACTTAACCTCTCCTGTACTACGACTCTTTCTGTCATGTTGGTAATTGCTACTATGCGCAGACTAGGTACCAAAAATTCTAATGGCACCACTGCTTCTTGCCCATACACCAATCTGAATGGTGTTTGTCCTGTCATATTCTTGCATGTGGTCCTATATGCCCATAGTAATGCTGGTATTTTCAAGTCCCAATCATCCCTGTTGACATTGCAGATTTTAGTCAAAGCATTTTCCATGATTTTATTGAGTGCTTCTACTGTTCCATTTGCCTGAGGATGATATGGTGTACTCTTCTGGTGATAGACTTCAAACTCCTCAGTTATAGCCCCGATGGTATTATTAATAAAATGAGGGCCTTGGTCACTCATTAAAATCCCGGGACATCCAAATCTGGTGATCACTTGCTCAAATATGAAGTGTGCTGCTGTCTCTGCGTTACAATTCTTCACTGGTGCTGCTTCTGCCCATCTTGTTAAGTAATCAGTTGCAGTAATGGTATATCTATCTCCTGACCTTTTTGCTGGTGGATTAATAGGTCCAACAAAGTCTATTACCCATTTGTAAAAGACCTGTAGAGTCACTTGTGGTCTTAGAGACATCTCATCCTTTCTATTGGGTTTGCCAACCCTCTGACAGACATCACATTGCTGACAATATTCCTTGGCATATTTATGGACTATTGGCCACCATAATCCTGCATGCAATACCTTATGGGCGGTAGCTTTTCCTGCATAGTGTCCTCCAACTATACCTTCATGAGATT
>SNQJ01S0145890.1:7436-23069 GCA_010110895.2 Picea sitchensis
AATTAACTTATAGCTCAAAATACTCAAAATCATGGAAATCGTCGGAATGCAACGAAACCAAAGCCAACCTGTGCGGAATGGACCATAATGATGAAATGGGATGAGCGATGCAAGCCGGACCCCAAAATGCCTCTCAATAATCCATGTACTCGCTATAACATCCATCTGGCTACTTTGGTCATCGTAAACCTTTGCAATGTAATGATGTCCCAAAGTGGGGACATTACAATCCTCCCTGCTAGAAAATTGCTTGTCCTCAAGCAATAACCAAATCCCCTCAAGTATAATACCATGATCCCATGTCCACCTATAGGATACACAGTAGACCCCATCCAAAGATGAACTAACACATACTCTACCCCCCGGGTCCCATTTCAAGACATGAACTGCAATTCCCTGGGAAGCATAATCCTGAAATGTATCAACACCGTGAAACTCCTGCCCATGATTCATGGCCTCATCCCTGACTGAGTCCATCCTCCAAGATACTGCCAAGATCAACATGACCTCCATCAACTACCCATGCTGATGCCGGAATGAGGTACTGCCAGACCTTCGTGAGACACCCTCAAGTGATGTGCTCTCCTCAACACTGAAGCTCAATGGAAAGTCAGAACAACTTTCCCCTGTAAAGGTCCACTCGCCCCTGTCAGTTAGTGAAATGCTCAATCCTGCAATCCCTGGGTCCCATGCTAGCCTCTGTCGAAGATCACCATGTTGACACTGCACTATGCTGGCCATGACCGTCTGCTCCCTGCATACATACTGGATCCTCAAGCTGAAACACATATGGCCATTGGACCTGCTGTCCAGAAACTGCATCTGTAAAGACATCTCTGTGGAAGTCGTACTTGTCCAACCATCTCCATGTTTGATCATGATGATCAAGAGTGAAAAGCCGCCTCGCTCCCTCGGACAACTCCCTGCAGGCCCACTCCAAACCAACCCCTGGTGGAGTATGTGGCTCTCTAACACAACCTGGGTCACCTTGTAGTAAAACATCCTGCTAGCCAAATGAACACCCGGATCCCATGGTAAACTTGGAAGTTTAGCACTTCCAATCTCCTCTAACTTCTCCTGTGTGAGACCGATCACTGTTAGAAGCCCTCTGTGCTCATTTGCTATCACCTGGCCTATGATGCTTACCATCACGCACCAAGTCTCAACTAGCTGCCTATGACGATCCACCTCTATTTGGCTGGATGCCGTGAAGATACTCATGTCAGGTGGTCTCGGCCTAGCCACTCCCCATGTCCTCAGCCACGGCCTATCCCTCCTCATGCTGCTGTCTATGATAAAAGTGTCAGGACAGGCTAAAAGAAACATTTGCAGTTGACTGTAGGACTGGAAGGTGTCACATGCTTTGGTCAATCCCAAGGATTCGACCAAAAGCTCGTCCATCGGTATCCATGATAAATACTCTTCTGTGGTCATCACCGAATCCCAACCATCTAGTACAACTGAAAGTAACTCCAACTGCTGCTCAACCAACCTCCATCTCTCATCTCCCATGCAACTACTGATACGGTGAAGGTGCTCTCTCATAACCATGTGCTGCTGTAAGGGAGTGAAATTTGCATGCTCCCCTAGGTGTGTCTCCTCCCTGCAAGGCACTATACCCCTTTGAATCCCACCATATATCTCGGCATGTCTCTGTGAGCTATCACTCATCATTGTATGCTCTGGCATACTCATGTCGTCTACCGTAGACTCATGCTGCATCATAGATCATGGGCATACTGCTGGATCAACCTCTACCTAGAGGTCAACCACTCTCGAAACACAAATGGAAGTGTCCTCCATCAACTGGTGCTCCTTTGCTAGAACACCAACATCTCCTAGCAACGTGACTGAATGATATATCTAAGTGTCCACTAAGACAGATGAAGTGGATCTCTGACGAATCTCCTCAAGATGCTCATCTGACCTGGACTCTGATTCTTGAAGCGCTGTTTGTGTGCCTCTCAAGAATCCTCGAGTGCTCTCCAACTCCTGAGTAAGTCTGCCCACCTCTAACTCCTGCTCCCTCAAAGAAGCATGATACATCTCACCAATCCGCAATAGGTAATCCCTGTCAGTCAACAACTGCTGGTAGTTGGTCCTCATCACAGATACCCTCTCCCTGAGAGTATGAAAATCAACCATGTAAAATCCCTCATTTGAACTACCATGTGCCCCTGATGCTCTCCAACAATAATCTGCCATCAATGCATGCATGTCATCACTGCGCCTGGTGGCTGCCATGATCACATCCTCACTGACTCTCAACTGTGCTGCTAAGTGGTGTGACTCCTGATCACAGTCATGCTGAGGTGCCACCTCATATCCCACACTGCTAGTGTCAACTTTGGAATCCCCAAAAACACTCTCTGCATAAGATAACGTGTTGAACTGCCCACTGTCTATTGTGCTGCTGGGTCCTCCTGTATGCCACTGCATTCCATCATTAGATGTTATCCCCCTCTGAATCACACTGTATCCTGTATGAGCAGTCGTATCCTTCTGTGCACTCACCCTACTACTATCATCTGCGCCCGGATCCCATATAGATGTGTCGAGACACGTGCTATGGTCATCCCGACTAATAAGGAGTGCATCCTCATCACTGCAGGCTGATCCTGGAAGTAAGTGCTCCATCAACCTGTCAGTCTCCACAATCTGCTCAACTAATGGAGTCTCCAAAAGCTGTGACTCAATCTCCTCATGCTGATCTGTATGTGTAAGATCAACTGTATGTACGTCCTGTACCTCCTCCTCGATCAGTGGATCTACATGTCCATGGGGTGCATCCCTCACACAAGGCTCCTCCATCATATCTGACGTACTACTGGTATCCTCATGTGATGTGGCTATCGTGGGTGCCTGAAGGGGTGACAAAGGTGTCACGACCCTCATAGGGAGCTCATTAGATCTAGGTGCTAATACGTGTGAATCCCCACTAGTGTCTCTACTCTACTGAGGTGTAGGGTCATCAACACCATGTGATATGTCTACTGAAATGAAGCTGTTGTCATCCTGTTCCTCCAACTGTCTATCCACTACACAAGGGTCACCATCCTCCCCAAGCGTGCTATAATCACTAGTATCTGCAAGTGTGCAAGAGTCACTATCCTCCTCAAGCGTGCCAACATCACTAACCTCTGTACTAGCATCATCGCACTGCTCCAAATAAACATCTAGCTCTCACTCTGTGTCCTCACACACCTCATCCTCACTGTCATAGTGTACCTCAATAATATGCTTCTTACCTCTACCCTTACATCTGTGATCTGGTTCCAAAGGCACTTTGCAACTGTAGCAACGTTGCCTGCTCCTAATGGGTGTGGGGTTTCTTTGTTCTTCCCTTTGTCTAGCTTCTCTGGCTCTCTTTTCCTCTAAGGCACTTTTGCTCTCTCGGGATGTGCCTTGAGGGGCTGCATGTCCCTCTACCTCTTGCAGAGTTTGTTGAGCCCAGACATGCCTTTTATGTCCTACTGCAATATCTCTGGGGATAGCAATTGGATCAACTGGATGAATAGCTGTCTCCCTCTGAACTGCTGAAGGGGAGAAAGTATTGTCTTTTCCTTCTTTTCAAATAGTTTTGACTCCCTCTGAAGTCTGAAGGATAAACATCTTCCTTTGTTGTTAACCTGCCTGGAACAAGAAAACAAACGAAAGGAAACAAGACAAGAATATCTCCTAGAGGAGATTCATGAGTACATCTCTAGAATCAAAACAATTTAAGGATTCTTGTCACAGCTACAACACCTATTTGTAATGTAGCAACTTTAGAAATGTAGATTAGAGGCATGATAATTAAAACAATCAAACCCGGAGTCTTCACTTCCAGTGTGTTGTTCATCCGAATGCACTGAGATCCCTCTGGATCCACGATTGCAGCAAGGGTTCCTTCCTCCTGCAAGTACTCTCATGACAATGATGCGAATAATATATACAAGTGCATACCTGAGAGTGTACACCAATGGAGATTCTGCTTGCTTGTCAATGCCATGATGAGCAATGATATTCCTTGCTTGTTTACCATAAACTAGGAGGCAAATTATGTTGCTGTAGCTTCCTGTGGCCACCTGCCACTGCTACATTCTATAAACAGACTCGTTTGCCCTTAGCCACCTTGTACCATACAAGTCTCTGCATCAGCCTTGTAGCTGCCTTGTCCAAACTGTCTCAAAGTCGTCTTCAATATGCTGACCCAAAAGTCTATTTTCACTGCCCAAGAATATGCCTCAGACTTCGTCCAGAATGGGCCTTGCATACAGGAAGTCTGCCCTAGATCACCCTTGATCTGTAGCTTTCATTTGTTGTCTTTTTATGCCATAACAAGTCCTTTCCCTGATCACAAAATTCCCTTCATAGTTATACTGCAACAAGACCTTCAAATTATTTTCTTCCTACTTATATATATCTGCCTCTCTGACTGTCCAAAAGAATCCTTGAATTTCTCTGAAATTCTTTTTAGGATAAGTGCTCGGAACATGCCTCAAATTGTAGCTAATAGCCCTGAAAAAAATCACCTTGATCTCTGCTACAGCACGGGCCTTAGATCGGCCTGAAACTTATTAAGTGTAACCCAAAATTTTTTCTTTTCGCTGCCTCAGAAATCTCGGCCTAACGGTCTCCCTCAGATTAGCTTTTAGTCTCTGCTACAAGACGAGCTTGAGATCCGCCTTCAGGACTGCTTACTTGCACTTCAGATTTGCCATAGATCAAAGTGCCTAAACTTACCTTAAATCTGGTCTTAAAACAGGCCTGAAATTTGCCTTATCATTTTGTTAAAAAGAAGCTTTAGAACAGGCCTAAATTTTGTCATACAAACTGTCATTTTGATCAGCTTCAAAAACTTACAGTCCATCAACCTTTTCTTGCTGTCATAGCTTCAGATCTGCCCCAGATCTCCTCAACAAAACCGGACTGCAATTTTATTTTAATTCTGCGGTTAGGAGGACTGTTAGGTCTGTTGCTGTTAGGCACCTTCTAACTCTTCTTGCTGCGGCTGTCTCTTAAGACCCTAAACAGGGCTCGGCCTAGGCTAAAAGGCCTGCGGCCAGCCTCAAACACTAATTACAGGGGTCTGGCCCTTCCTTTATATCAGTGGCAGGGTTCTAGCAGCTTCAAACTGTCCACGGCTGCCTTCTTTGACTGTGCAATGGTCACCTTCAAGAACCGCTCTGAAACCATGTTCAATTTTCACTATGGTTTAGCTCAAGTATGAGGTTTAATTTATTTTATCATTAGCATGAACTGAACCATAACTACTGCAGCAATACATTAGCTAACTGCAGTAAACCAAGATCACAAGAAGAATAACCATGCACAAGAACACAAGAAGTATCCTGGGAAACCCTTCTCAACAAGGGAAGAAAACCCAGCCAATCCTTTGCTATATTCTTCAAGAGAAAGACCTCCCACACCATCACCAAACCTAGCACACAAGAGGGTGCTGTAATTCTCATAATTTCAGACTAGAACTTCTGAAATAATGAGATGACACAATGATAAGTGTGTTTCCTTAATGGGGATTCACTTTTATTTATACAAGACTTATCACATCAAATGATGTGTCTATTGGCACAATAGGGCCGACCTCAATAACTCATAATATAATTAATAATTACAATATTAATTAATTATCTTTCACTTTATGGTGGGGCCGACCTGTACCCTTTACATCACAATTAGGGTTACAGGTAAATCTTACTCTTAGACAATATAGTATATACTATATAGCAAGGGATCTCACACACCCGCTAGTGCTCAACCACTAGGGGCACGTCCACCTGTGCTCAGCCACAGGGACGTCCAAGTCAATAGATCTCTATCTCACCGTGTTTCACAGGAGAATCATCTGGACACACGCTCACTAGTGCTCAGCCACTAGGATCACGTCCACCTGTGCTCAACCACAGGGACGTCCTACTCAATAGATCTCTATCTCACTGCGTCTCACAGGAGAATCATCTGGAGTACCACATCGTCTCAACTCTCTACATAGAGGAGAACAGTAAACCCATCACATGGCTCCTTCACCCCTCACAGGGGTACACATCGTTTCATCTCCGTCTCAGAGAGAACGACACACCCAGCTCATGGGCATCTTCCCTTCACAGGGGCACACAATGTTTCATCTCCGTCTCAGAGAGGAACGATACAACCATTTCATGGGCACACCCAACTCATGGGCTTCCTCACCCCACACAGGGGCACACATCGTTCCATCTTCGTCCCAGAGAGGAACAACACACCCATCTCATGGGCACACCCAACTCATGGGCTCTCTCATAGGTCGACTCTCTCAGTTTGTGTCCTGGAGGATGTATCACACAACTGTAATCATCAACAATCATAAGGTGAATGGATGTGTGCCCTTTGACCTTTCACTAGCCTAATTAATATTAATTATAATTTTTATTATTTTATTATATTTTTATTTTTGTTTATTACATTGCCACCCCTTTAAGGAATGCTTTGCCCTCAAAGCATAGTAAACAAGATTCTCTCTAGTTGGGTGTGCTTTCTTGGTGACGCCATCTTTGTCTTTATTTGGTTGTAGGGTTTGACTTGGTTCTCGATTTGAGCATTAACGTGGTTCCATTGTAGTGTTTGCATCGTATTTTGAAGTCTTTCAACCTTTGTGTTTGACATGAAACCTTGATGCTCATTGGTAACATACTTCCCTTGCATATGTTGTTGTATGTTTGACTGTGTTTCTTGCCTCTTTTTTATTAGATCTTGGGTCTTATCAACCTTCTTTAGATGAGGTGGAATATATTTTGTAGTTTGTTCTTTTCAAAAAGTAGTTTCTCTTTGGGGGATCCCTTGTTCATCGTTTTTTGTGGTGTGAATGAGATTGATGCTAAGGACAATTTTGGTTGTGTTTCATTATTATCAGATTTTGAATTGTGCTTATAGTAATATCATTTTTTGGTTTTGAGACTTTTACTTCCCTTCCTTTCACTAGTTTAAAGTAGTGTCATTACAGGTTTTCACATCTATACCTTGTAGTCCAATTCTTACCACATCTACAATTGTTTCCCTTCGTTTTGTCCCTTTTTGAGAGGTAATCTTTACGATTGTTGTATCTGGTTGTCTTCTTTGGAGGTTCAAAAGCTAACTCTTGTTGACTATGTTGATGTTTGTAGCATCAGACATGTACTTCTGCATAGGTCTAAGTGTCTAGACGTGTGGAAGTCGTCCAAAGCCTTCTACCATAGTAATTTACTTTAATTAAATGAATTATTAAAGTAAAGTGCTTTTATAATTAAAGTGAGTTTAATTTAATGAAATGCCAAGTTATTAGCATTAGTGAATTAAATGAATCTTAGCCATTGATCTCAAGTGAGGTGAGATCTAATTTCAATCGTTAATCACTTTGGAGATTCAGGTTATGTTTGATTCGGTCATAACTCAATATTATAAAAGCAAGGCTAGGTGAAGGAGAAAAACATCCCGTTTGAAGAGAGCAAAGAAGGACTTTTGCTCTAGTACTTGAGTCACGAAGGACTGTGACTCAAGGGGATCCACAAGGAGAACAAAGGACTTTTACACAAGTGCTTGAGTCACGAAGGATTGTGACTCAAGGGGATCCACTTGAAGAGTAAATAAGGACTTTTGCTCAAGTGCTTGAGTCATGAAGGATTGTGACTCAAGGGGATCCACTTGAAGAGCAAAGAAGGACTTTTGCTCAAGTGCTTGAGTCACGAAGGATTGTGACTCAAAGGGATCAAGGATAAGAGCAAAGAAGGACTTTTGCTCAAGTGCTTGAGTCATAAAGGATTGTGACTCAAGGGGTTCTCTGATAGGTGAAGAAGGACTTTCATCTAGAGATCAAGTCCAAAGGAGGAAGGTGCAAAGGTGCAACAAGAGGAGAAAACCTAGCACCCATAAATCGAAGGACATATTTTTAGGTGGTCCAACAACAACAACAGGTACCAATGGACAGATCTAGCAGATCTGAGGTGCCAACGGACATATCTAGTGCAGATTTGAGGTACCAACAAACATATCTAGCATATTCGAGGTACCAACGGATAGATCTAGTGCAGATTTGAGGTACCAACGGGTAGACCTAGCAGATTTGAGGTACTAGGGGGCAGACCTAGTGCAGATTTGAGGTATCGGTGGATAGGTCTAGTGCAGATATGAGGTACCAACAGACAAATCTAGTGTAGATATGAGGTACCAACGGGCATATCTGGCAGATTTGAGGTATTAGTAGGCAGATCTAGCAGATTTGAGGTACTAGCAGTTAGATCTTGCAGATTTGAGGACCAACAGGTAGATCTGAGTGTCTAGCAGGTAGATCTGGGTAGATCGAGCATAGGGTTTCTTCAGGGCTAGAGTTGCCAGGTTTGTTGTATTTGTATTTTTCCTCGGTGGGCCATTTTCCCAATAAGGGAGCCCTTGTGAGTTTGGAGTCATTATGAATGAAAAACTGATTTGAAGGGTAGAATTTCTGTGTGCATGTGTGAAGTTTGGTTTCCAATTTTATTTTATTCTGTGTTGAGTAATTTATCTTTCAACAAGGAAAAACACAAGGTAGTAAAGTATCTAGGTGTTGGGAATTGGGATTTTTCAATATGGTATCAAAGCATGTTGAAAATTAACAGACTAATGAACTTTCTTTCGATCATTTTTGCCATACATCTAGCTTCAATCAAGTTCTTGGGTCTTGATAGCCTTAGCTTGTTGTGGATAATGGGTTTTAACCCAAAAATATACATTTTTAGCAGTTGATCATCTGTAAGATTGGGAAATCTAGTTTCTAGAACTTCCCATACATGGGTATGTTTGTTAACTATCACCTTTTGCAGTAAATGGGAAAACTTGGTACTAGTGTCATCTTCTTCATCGTTAGGAAATACCTTAAGAAGGGTCTAGGTGCTAGGAATTGGGATTTTTCAACATGGTATCAGAGCATGTTGGAAATTAACAGACTAATGAACTTTCTTTTGATCATTTTTTCCATACTTCTAGCTTCAATCAAGTTCTTAGGTCTTGATAGCCTTAGCTTGTTGTGGATAATGGGTTTTAACCTATGTTGCATTGGTTTTTAGGACGATTGAACGGCGGGGACGGGGGGACGCGTCCTCGGGACGGCTAGAGTGCACCCCCAATTTTTTCAGGGGATGGCGGGTTAGGGACAACAATAATATATATATATTAAAAAATATTAAAATTCACCATAAACATTTGTAGTTGCTTCAAGCTTGTAAGCATAACAAGCTATACTATACAGTATTATGCACAGCCCTTACACTTGCCAATACTGAAAACGCTCTAGCAATTTAAAAAAGAGCCGAGTGACATTTCATTATTGGCTCCTAGACAAGAGCAAAATGCAGTTTAGCGTTAGAAAACTTAAGTGAGAAATGTCTCTATAGCAGTTTTTCTTACTCGTATTTCTTGTTAATGACAATTATGTTAAAACATAAAAGGCATTCCCTTATCAATAGGTTTTGCATATTTTTATGGTTGTTGAAAACCACTATAAAACACTTTGGTTCTGTAAAGAGATTAGATTCATATTTCAGATTAAGAAGGTGATTGAATAGGAATTTATTCAAACATTTAGTACCCAATCGAAGTCACTACTATCTGATTGTTTTCACAATGCTTGAGGTTGGAATGGTGGAAGCACTATAATTGAATGACTCCTGGAAACCCATGTAGAATATGTAAAAGCTAAGATGACCAGAAAAATGAGAAGAGCAAGAGCAATAACCATCATGATCAACCCTTTGAAATGTTGCATTTCTTGTTCTTTTGAAATGGAAACTTTGCTTGTTGTAACCTTGTTGCCGAAAATACAATATTTAAATCACCAAAAACCCAAATCAAAGCCCATCATACAAAACCCATGTTTTGAGCTACAACTTTTACAACAGATTTAGATTCAATGCAATACAAAAATAATGGATGGGAAAAATGATCTTATTGTCGAATCATCAATTTCCATGATTTTCAAGACTGAAGATATATGCCCGGAATATCCCCAAAATCTGCCCAAAAAAATCCCTGAAATCTTCCTAGAACATCCTCAAAATCTGTCCGGAACGTCCCTGAAATCTGTCTGGAATGTCTTGGGGATGGCCAACAAGTCCCCGAGTCCCCAATGGAGTCCCCAACAATTTGGGTAAGTTTCCTAAGGGTCCCCAAGTCCTCGGAACGCGGGTATGCGGGTCTTTTTTGGGGGGACGGGTCCCCATGCAACATAGGTTTTAACCCAAAAATATAAATTTTTAGCAGTTGATCATGATTGGGAAATCTAGTTTCTAGAACTTCCCATACATGGGTATGTTTGTTAACTATCCCCATTTGCAGTAAATGGGCAAACCTAGTACATGTGTCATCTTCTTCATCGTCATGAAATACCTTAAGAAGATCTTTTGTGAACATTTGCCAGTTAATTGAGAAACCACTAGTTTTCTTTGACTACCATGTGAACCAATTGTAAACATCACCTTCCAAGTATAAGGATGCCATTAATATTTTCTCTAATTCATTAGCAGGTGGGTTCATAGCAAAAATCCCTTTGATTTTATGAACCCACATGATAACCTTTTGATTGTCTAGGCCATCATATTTATGTATCTCAATTTTGATTTTATTTAGATCACTCGTATTATCTTGATACCTTTGGTAATTGGTGTTAACAAGTTTGGGCTGAATGGTGTTCTTTGGTGGATTAAGGGTTGTGCAAATAATGCATCTTACCCTTTCGGTTAATTCACCAATTATTTCATTATGATTATTAAGTATCTTTGATGTCCTTTCTCATTCTTATTAGGGCTTGCTATCATTTTTCAAAATACTCTGTTAGCTTGTCAATTCTCTCCTCAAAATCTTCTATTAACTTGTTGATTTTTTCCCCCAAATCTCTTTGTCCTTTTTCATGGTTACCAAGATGGTGCCTTACACTGTTGACTTCATCTCTATAATGGTTAACATCAACATGTAATTCTTCATTGCTAACCATCTTGGTGTTGGTTTTTTGCTTTGTGGAATCCATCTTTCCTTGACTTTATATATTCTATATATAAAGTTATGAAAAAAGGTAATAATAAATTTTCCTTTTTTTATATATAAAAAGGTACTTTATAGTTAATTTTTTTTTAAAAGGGCATTTGACCTTTTAAGAGACCCTTAAATTTAAAACAATTTGTTGAAGGTTGAGTTGGCAACACGTATGATAGAGAAAAATTGGCGGCTGGTACAAATCACGTGGGAATAAGAAATGAGGCTGTATGGCTTGACAAACATAGCTGGACGACATCATATAGAAGGGTGTAAAGGTGACTGATAGATTGTACGGATGTATGGATGAGTGAAGGCATGCGGTACGATAGTGTATGGATCGAGATAATTGATGGTAGTATAATGGACTCGTATAGAGTAGAGTACGACGGTGAGAGATACAATAGTGTACGGACATGAGGCAAATTGATGGTTGTATTGACATACCTGTACGACAATATTTTGACAGATGTGCATGATGAACTGTACAACAGACTCCTATGTATGGATGACAGTTTGGTGGTCGAGTATGGAATTTAGTTGCTATGTATGGAACAACAATTTCAGGGCTGTATAGAGCAACAATTTAAGGGTTCTGCAGAAATTAACCCAAACTTGGCCAAATCAATGGGTTTGATACCAAATGTGGTAAACAAGATTGTTTATTACTGAGTCGCAAGAATGTTTTTGCAAGTATATAAAAAAATATTGAGTAATAAATGATTGATAAGAATGATGATGTGACAATGAGCCTCATGATGGTATACTTATATGCATTGATTGGTCACAAGGTGAATGGGTGTGTGCCCTTTGACCTTTCATTAGCCTAATCAATATTATTTATTATTATTATTATTATATTGTTAGGGTCCTACCCTAACCTCCCTACTTTAGGTTACTTATGAGTTAGTCAATTAATGTATGCGACCATCTTCTTTGAATAAGGCCCATTGAATAGTAGTGGATAGTTAGTTAATGTAAAAGGACCCTCTTTATTAAATAAGGCCCACGAGGTAGTTTGTACTCATTAATGATGAGACTACAAGTAGTTAGGGTTGTGATGTAGAGAATCTATTTACAGAGCTAGGAGGCTATGGAATGTTTTTGTCGAGTGTTATTGTAATTGGAGCTCTGCTTAGTGAGAGGTTGCGCTACCTTCAGAGGCAAGTGAACATTGCTTTCTTTCTTCTAATACAAGGGTATGTTTCATGTATTTCATCTTATTTGTCTCTTGTATTTGCTTTCTTGAATTTATATTCTCTAAATACTTGGTTGTGATTCAAGTCTAAGTCTTAAGGATCACTACAAGTGGTATTAGAGTTCTTTCCTAAGCTAGCATGGATTTTAGCAAATTTTTTTTAAGCTAGAGATGTGTTTCAATGTCTTTAAATAACACAAATATCTATCATTCAGTGGGTAAATCTGCAGTTTTGGAAGCATACACACAGAAAATATAAGTTGTGTCACTCGGTTGGACACCTTTGTAACCTATGTTGGTACCCCTTTGAGTAGTATTGCATCAGACAACAACTGTATACAAAAATGTCTTCCATGTACCCCCAGATATATGGGGAGCCCTCTAGGCACACTTGAAACCAGCATTATATAAACCTGTGGCTATCTTGATTCTATAGTACACTGAGGACAACACTTAGGGAGATCACTCTCACATAACAGGGAATTGGGTAGTATGGTTAAGGGGATCGGTATGGGTAGGAAATAAGGATCAACATATATAAGCCAACCTTGTAACATATATCCACCCGCCTTTCGCCTGAAATCAGGAAATGTTATACCTTTGGGTCTTTTACTTTAGGCTCTTCATTGGTTGTAGTATTTTCTTTTCTTTAAGTATAAGTCGTTCTCTTTGTAGTTAGAAGATTGGTTACTTGTCATTGCTTGTAATGGAATTTCCACTACTTTTAATAACTGATATAGTCTACAATATATATTTAATGATTGTTTTTTCTCTTTGGGACTGGAAGGGTGGACATTTTCTTCTTCCTTTATTTCTAACTGGTGGGTGGAACAGAAACTTTGTGCCCGCTATGAGATTACTGGTATGGATCAGTCTCTCTTCATCCTGCAGCCACAATTTCACATGTATATAGAAAACTGGCAAGTTGGCATTCGACGCAGCCTACTCATATTCCAAAGAAAATAGGTACTGCATTTTTGTATTGGGAACCTCTATTGAGAGGATCAAACATGCCTAACACCAAACTTCTTACACGGAAAGAGTTAGACATGGTCACAACCATTTGATGTTCATTGCTGTTATCCATTTGGAAGAAGTCCACACATGGTCCTGGGTCGCTAATCTATGGCTCCATCAACCTAATTCATATGGATATGAAATTGAGGTCATCATTTCAATTGTTTGTCATGAACTTTTGCTAATTTGCTTGTGTGCTAGGCACATGCATCCAAAATAAAATAAACAAGATGCGTTCTCAACTGCCCATAATTGTTATAATGTCAGCTGTGAAAGGATGGAATAAAATTCTGGATGTATGTGTTGTCGTATTTGACTTGAGTCTAAAGGTTTCTTCTGTCAAGAAATTTTAATGGAAAAGCCACTGCACCCTTGGTTTTTTTGAAGTTCATCTCTCGCGTACTTTTGTGTGCTACGGTTAAAAATGTAAGTTAAAGTGGAGTTATGTTGGTGAATTGTTGTGAGTATCGGTCTAAAAGTTATTTTCATTGCAGGCATGCTCCCTTGCAAGCCATTCACATATTTGGCAGGTTCATGCGTTTATGGTCTGTGTATGCTACATACCAGTATTTATCTCAGACTGGTATTGCAATTGTTGTATTCATGTTTATTTGTTTGCTTTCATCAAGTGCAATATTTTTGGCCATACAACGACCGTGGAAAGGCCGACCTTTATCTACTTCACAGGTTGGTGAGTTATCTTGAATGCTTTGCACAGGTGATTCTTCCTTGGGAAAATAGTTTAGTCTGAAATTTATATAGAGCACACTAAAAGGCAGAGAGGTCATGTTATCCTCTGAAATTTATGATATGCATAAAAGCACAGGCATTACTTTTCATTTCAATTTCATGGATTTTTTAACTTTGCTTGAGATAATATTTAATACGTAAAGGCTTGAATGATTTGTTGAGCCATATGCAAGGCAAGATAGTAAAGGGCATGGTGTTATTTTCTTCAGGTGGTGGCTTCCGTAATAAATGGAGGAATAACTGCACTGTACTTTGTACTATGGGGGAAGGGACTTGTATCTTGTGGTCCCGTCAGGTAACAGATACCTTAATTTGGTTTTTGGGCTCCTGCTGGCAATGTTACAACATATGTTTTTATGGCCCCTTTTGGATCCTATAATAAACAAACTAATCATCAAATATTTACTGTTCATTATCAGTGTTGGTTTTTTAGAGCGAAGAGAATCATCATTATTGGAAAGCATATTATATTCTTAGAATGATCTTGTGAATATTTTGGTCTAGAATGTTGCATTGGGTCCATCAATATCCTGGACATTTTTCGTCACAGAATGTAATTGCTATTTTCTTAATGTACTTCCAAACCAAGCATATCAAGTAGTGAATAATGAAAGCCCTTCTTTCCAATTTGAGTGCTCTTAAAGTGGTTCTTCCTTCTCTCCTGCCTTCCGTTTTCTTTCCAAGAGTTATTGCTTTTTTCAGAAATGTACACTGCTTATAGGTATTGAATTCTAGCAAAGATGCCTTTTTATGAAACACAAATGCTTATGTCAGAAACAATCAGCTATTTTTTCAAAGTCTTGTTTCAGTAGAACTTCCTAGTATTGAAGCTGTTACCTGGCAGATGACATTGCTCATTAGTTTTTGTGTCTGCTGCAAGATAAGTATCCAAAAATCTCAGTCTTCATCTCTTTTCTACTGAATAAGTTTAAGCTTTAGATTATGATTTCTTGCAAGAAAACTTAAGTCTGGGCCAGTATTTATTTATCTATGTACATGGTGCGAGTAATATATCATGTGCTGATTTGTCTTTTAAGTTTCTTCCTGGTAGAAAATCCAAAGCAAGGACCTGCTCTTTGTATCATAGATGAAGCTCAAATGCTAACTCCGAGTTCAGACAATGAATGACAATTACCCAGCTAATGAGACACTTGACACCGTTGCCTAGTATTTTCAAAGCAATCCTGGTTAGGGTTGGGCTTCTACTTGCTTATTTCTGTCGTTCCAGTCTTTCTGACTCACTTTTTATCTGCATAATTTCTATTCTGAACCTCTTAAGTATTCCAACAGATCACATGGGGCATTTCAACAAAATTATTGTAATTCATGGAAACAGTCTTTCGAGTGATCCATCTTGTGAAATACACAAAGCTAAAAAATTCTGGCTCTATTTTGCAAGAGAACTTCTTTGTCTAAGTTGGGAAATCAGAATTTGTCTGTTCAAATAGGATTCCATGACGCATAAGCAGGAATCTTGAACAGTGAGTGCCACCAACTATAGTCATGGGCCGCCCTCACACTAAGGAGATGGCATCATGGAAACTTTTAGCGGTCTAGGATTGTTTGCAGAGTCAGCCTACTAACAGAATATTTTTGGAAATTTTTATCTTGGAAATTTGTCCTTGCTGATCAATTAAGTGCAAGAAGTGTCTGTG
>SNQJ01S0145891.1:7503-24010 GCA_010110895.2 Picea sitchensis
CCAATTCTCTGGCTACAACCCCCTATCTTCTCCGGCTACAACCGGAAGGTGGCTACAACCACTTGTCCTTGCCCCGTCCAACCGCCCTGAAGTAGAAGTAGAATAATAGAACCACTGTCACACTAACACTATGAGATATAACATTGTAAACCTGTACCAATAAATCTACCATGGAATGCATTTTCTTATATGTTCTGAAGAATTACATTCATTGGCACAACTCTTTTGTTTTCTAGCTGCACTGAGGTCTAACCACTGACATACACACCCACCTGAGAACATTCACCACACTAACACCGATACACACAAACCATCTGTCTGAACTATATCACCCCACACATGATAAAAAAAGTGCCTCAACCATGCACCAAATCTGTAGTCAAACAATATGTAATCAACATGTACCATAAATAAGTGCATCCAACCATGTACCAAGTATGTACTAATCATGTGTCAACTACTCATCAACTATGACTCATCAATATGTACCAACATCATCAACTATAGACCCTATGTGTATGTGTGTCAACTCATCAACCATTTGTTCCCAACCATGTACCTCAACCAAAATCCCTCATCAATTTCATCATCCAAATCTGATTTGTAGCTCCAGAATAGACCTGGTGTATATGATCACATTCCCTTGCAAACCTTCCTTAACTTTTAACAACAAGAGATCATTATTTTCATCAAACTTCTTAGTCTCACATGCCTAGTTTTGATTAATAACAACCCTAAATTGAAGTAATCATAACTTTGAACCTGTGAATGTATAAAGATATGAAACTGACATGTAAATTCTCTTCAGCAGTGTTTTATGTGTAATTCAAGGTCCAAGTGTCACTACTTGGAACTTCCTCAAAAGGAGTTATAGCAAAAATGGCATACCTTGTCAATTCCTGCTTATTCTCTAGAGAGCGACCCTTTGTATAGCTGCGGCCCCACAATGCACATTTGTTGAAATAATCTTAAACCTGCTACATGCATTTCAAATATTTTACCCTAACCAACACATTTGGTATCACTCTAGTTTGTATCTTTTATGAAAGTTATGACGCTTTTGACCGTGAAACACCTATTTTGACTAGTTTCAGAACTAACAACAAACCCTATTTTCCACCTGAGTAACCCAAAATACAATCCACCCATAAGATGAATTTTTACCACGTATACTTGATATGTTTTCAATGGAATAGAAATGTACTTGATGAATCATTATATAAAACGTTATAGGAAAATTGTGAGATGACCTATAAAAAACATACCCTTTAGAAAGCAACATCAAAAGAATATATCCTTCCTTGCATTTCCTCGGCCCCTTATTTTCTTCACTTTGCTTCAAAATTTCAGCTTAGATATCCCTATTACCCCATACACCCATAGATATTCAATATGCTCAAGGTGATTAAATGAGAGAGCCTTGCCTCTTATTTATACCTCCAAGTAGCTTTAAAACATCTCTAGGTCACTGGTCCCCACTTTCCTTATTTTAGGTTAACCCACTTCTAATTTATCCATTAAATTTATTATTGAAACAATTTATTTTGTATTCATTTTGAATTTACAGTCTACCTACTACTTCACTTTTATTATTTACCCTTTAAAAATCTCTTAAACCACTTTAATTCACTTTGACCTTTGGGGCTTCTAGATGACATATGAGGGTCCCTTCCAACTTCGTAAGGCCATAACTCTCAAAACCGTGAGGAGTTATGTGGATGTTACACATACCACCAGAAATGGAATGACATGTACCATCCATATATTATAGTATTATCTGAAAATATATATCATAAATTATAACAATATTCATCAAACAAACTTTGGGTCCATTACCCAAACCTCGGGTCTCCCACTTCTCATGGCTATAACTCTCTAAACGTGAGGAGTTATGTGACATTCTTACATACCACCGTAAATGGAATGATGCCACCATCCATCTAGGATAGTTTCCCAGTACCCACCGCCTCTTCATCTCATTATATCGTAAATTAAGCATGGGTTCTCTTAATTCCCTAGCATCTTCCGTGAGGGATTTCACCATAAGGGGACCACTTTGGAGTTCATCCATATTTACTTCTTATCAACCATGAAAAAAAATAATGAGTCATATTTACATCAAAAATATTGGGTCCATTACCAAAAACATTGTGCTAAGACTTTTCTTTTCATGGGTTGGACATCAATGACAACCAACCTTAATCAACACCTCCCTTTCGTACATGGAAACACTCGATGCACATCAAATCATATCACTCATGCTCCTGTTGGAACCATGCCTCTATCCTCTCAGACTGAGTAAATCTTCCCCTAGAACCATGCCTCCTCGTCTCCTTCACATCTCAATAAATCTCCTCATTAATGCAAGTTATTTCCATCCACTGACCGAACTGCCCTCTTATGGTGCTTCCTCATGTAAATCTAAGACATATAAGATAAGAATTCAAAAAGCATTCAAAATCATTCATTTTGGAGTAGAACAAACTCCAAGTATTGGCTTAAGATATTAAAAGGCTTCCCCTGGAAGTGGTTTTGTAAAGATGTCGTCCACATGTTCTTTTGTGCCCACAAACTCAACTCCGATGCTGTTTTCTACAACCCGTCAGAAAGTGATACTTGATTGAATGTGTCATTCTGGAGTGCATCAATCGGTTCTTTGAGATACCCATGGCGCTTGTATTATCAAAATAGATTGGAATGGGCTCACTATACTCAACCCTCGTGATATATGTTAGAGTTTGTTTCATCCAAAGAACCCGTAATAAACATGATGTTAAAGGTAACATAATTTCAACCAGATTAAGGATATTGATGATTGTTTCTGCTTAGCCATGATACCAAACACTCACCAAAATAGAAGGCTGCTCCACTGGTTTCCATCTACACACCCTTCCCAATTTGCATCTATGTGGTAAGCAATAAGTGATAGATCATTGCTTTTGGATACCATAATCCAAACCTTTATGTTCCTTGAGATATCTCAAAATCCTCTTCACCTGCCATAATACATGTGATTCCTTTGGTGTCAGTTTCTGAAATCATGCCACCGTCCAACTTCCCCTCAAGATTAAGACCGGGTCCATGTTTTCACATATAGTAATCTACCAATGATTGACTTGTATTACCTCTGGTTTTTATAATTTGAATCATCATCTTTATCAACTTGCAACTAGTTTGCATAATGTGGGTATAACTCGCTTGTATTCTTCATTCCAAAACTTTTAGCATTTCTCTATATACTTGGTTTGAGAAATAAAAATTCCTTTGTTGCTTAGATGTATCTCAAGTCCCAAAAGGATAGTTCTCCAAGTAACGACATTTCAAATCTTTTTTGCATATCTTTTGCAAATTCTATGGCTTAACCTATCATCATCACTACCAAAATACTATCATCAACATAAACTTCAATTAATAAAATATTACCTTGACTTAACTTGATGTAGAGAAGGTTGTTCCGTGCACTTCCTTTTCTCAACCCCGCCTCACAGATACTTATCCAATGTAGAGTACCATGCTCCTGAAGCTTGTTTTAGACCATCCAAGGCTTTCTTTTAATTTATTACCACATAATATGTGTTCTCGACACCCAAACTTTCCAAGTTGTTCAATGTAGACTTGCCTTCAAGTTCCCCATTCAAAAGATGATTTTACATCCATCTAATATACTTTAAGATTTTGGAGCATGCATAAGCTAAAGTAAACGGATTGCTTCCATTCGAAACCAGGGAAAATGTCTCTTCAAAGCTCTCATTCCTTCTAACTGAGCATATCCTTTACAGGAAATCTATTTGTTCCTTGTAACCCGCCCATCTTCATTCAATTTATTCCTCAAAAAATCCATTTTTGTGCCAATCACATTCTTTTTTATTTTTTGTCTTGGAACCAATTCGAGGTGTCATTTTTCTCTATTTGATCCAATTCCTTTTCATCCATGGCCTTATTCCAAAAATCCATCCTTGTTGTCTCTTTCAAAACAGCTTTGTCTAATTGTAGATAAGAGTGTTAGGTGTGTTTGTTCCGTGGAACTATTCTTCTGCCTGTCTCAACTCCTGGATCTTTTTTTCCGATAATCTGATCTGAAGTATTATTCTTTTGTACTCGTCTGTTGGGTGTCTTTAGAGACACTTGTTGAAATTTCTCCTTCTACTGGCTCTGATTCTCTTCATATTCCTCTCTACTTCCTTTTCATCTTCTCTTCTTCTTCTAAGGGTTGTTTCCTTGATTCATTTTTTTCTTCCTTTGATTCTAGTCTCCATGTTTCATCAATTGTTACTACAATTTTTTCCACAACTTTTGTTCAATCTTAGATTGTAACATTCTGTATGATTTCCCTTGTATTTGAGTAACCAACAAGCACTCCTTGTTCACACAAGACTCAAAAATTTCACATTCTCGGCCATCTTTCGATGTAGCATTTTCTTCCAAAACTCAAGCTTCACATTTGTTGGTCTCCTTCCATAGCCTCGGGAGGGGAGTTGCTAGTGTTGTTTATGAGCATAATCTATTTTTTGAATGTGAACTAATGCATTCACTGGCCCAAAAATTATTTGTCCATTTGTAATCCATTAGCATTGTTTCATCCATTTATCAGGTAATTATCATCCATTAATATAATGTTCCTTTTGTCTTGAACCACTCTCTCAACCAATATATGAATCCATGCTCTCCTCCACTATCATATATCTATCCAAAACCTCGTTAAGTGTTCTTACTAATCCATCTCTTTCCATACCGCCCAGCACCTCTACTTGTGTAACCTGCCCATAATGCTACTCCATTTATCATTATACTATCGTCAAATACTTCTCATGAATCCCATTTAAATCGCTCTTCTCAAACTCGCACATGCACGTTTGAGGATGGTTCTTTGGTATGTCACAACTATTGCATAGACCTCTCCTATCTATTATTCATATAATTTGGGAGTCTCTAAGTCGGATGATCAAAACAATTCTTCTTTGATGTGTATCTACTATCATCTTCATTGGTAGATTCATCATCATCTTCATGGATAGATTCATTATCTCTCTGAACTCAATTTCTTTCCTTCTATCTGCGGATTCATCTTTCACTACAAATGCCCTAAAGCAAATCTCTTTGAACCCTCGTTCTTATTTACTTGCCCCTTCCTTTCTTTCAGCTTATTTTCCAACCTTTCTCAGATCCGCATCTTTCTTTTTCCAGAGAATTTTCTTCATCTTGTTTTATTTGCAATCTTGCAATCTCTGGTACCGGTCTTTGTTCACCTGTTCTTTTCTTGTTTTCTTTATCCATATGTTCTTATATCCTGGAGCATCGGGTGATTCCTCCTTCATGGAATTATTTATCATGCTTCTACAATCATTATATATGTGTCCATAGTTATGACATTTGTAACACTCAATGTTACTGTGGCCACATAGGCACTTTTTTATTGAACATTTCTTTTATAATCCCCTGCAATCTGCAACTTTATACGTCCTAAAGTTAGTACAATAAAAAAATGACCATAAAATAAATTTTCATACCTGGGAGTGAATGATCTTCAGGGTATTACGGGCCCTTTCTAAATTTTTGTCTCGACTTATCATGATCATGATTGAAGCTTTGTGGATTGAACATGGATGGTCCCCTGAAGATGTATCTTTAATAGTTTTATTAAATTCTGGTTGACCATGACTCTTCCCTTTGATTACTGCGATAACTCAATTCTATTTTCTTTCATTCTTCTTTTCTAGCAACCTAGAGTGCTTCTCTTCATTCTCTATAACTCCATGTGGATGTTTCTGTCTCTTCAACGCTCATGTTGAGCTTGACAATTTTACTTCTCAATGTGACAACTTCTTTCCTTCAAGCTTCTCAACCTCTTTCTTCTTTCTTCATTATCTCGAGACTTCATGACTTCTTCTCGTTTTCGCTTTCTTCAAGCTTAAATTTTAATGTGATTATTTCTCTTTCAAGTCTTTTCTCTTCTTTGACAAACTCAGCCAAGTTGTTTTAGATCATTAGTTCTTTCCTTTTAATAATGACCACAATATCTTCTCTCACATTTCTACTTCTTCCTTCTTTGTTGTTATGTTGGTTTCCAAACACCGCTTTTGATATTCAAGATTTTCTTCAATCTTTTTGGATTCTACCGGAGTTATTAAGTTCACATGAACCTGTTGGCTTCTTCAAAATGAACACTTTCATTTTTTTTCATCAATTCTTTTGAATGAATTTTTTCTTCTCTTAGTTCATCTAAAGCACTAATCAATTTTCTCATAATTGTCTCCTTTTCAATTATTTTTCCTGCCTCATTTCCTTCATGGACTTCTATTTCAAGATGTCCATGTTTTTAACAATTAACACAAAACAACATACCTCCGGTGATTATGTACTCTTCATCTTCTCAATCTTTTTCACATGGTGAACATAATTCTTCTTGATTTGTATCATGATTTCGGACATTTTATGAATTTGTGATGGGTGAAGAATATATGTCAAGTGTAACTTATCCCAAAGTTCTTTGCTAATGAAAATTTACCAACCTTTTCTCTTAATTTGGATTAGGTAATCCTTCCTAGATGAAACACATTGCTATTTTTTTATTATTTTTCCTCCTCAATTCCTTCTTTTTGGTCGGGCAGCTCTTGCCCCTTTAACTATCATATCCTGTAATAATCGATAGCCAAATATAATGTCTCTGTGTCATAAAATACTTCCATCCTTATGCTCAACATATCATACTTAAAACTATTCTCACCATTAAACATTGGTACTCCATTCTAATAATCCACGATCTCCTTCCCGTGGTTAAACCGCTTTCTTTAAGGAATCATACCGATACCAATTGTTGAATTATTGAGAGGGGTGAATCAGCATTGTGAGCAATTTAATCCCTTTTAACCATATAATCCAAGCGCCATATGTGTCGAAGCATTATCATCCCACAACTACAGAGTAAATAAGCAATGAACAATCATACACATACACAAAGTATTAACTGTTTTATGTGGAAACCCAACCGAGAAAACCACGTAATGTTTTTCTTATATGTCTTGAAGAATTGCATCTTCATTGAAGCACCAACTTCCTTTGTTTTCTTCCGCCTTAACTAGAAGGGAGGATCCAACCCTTTAGTTTCTTAGGCTACAACCCCAGGGAAGCTCCAACTCCCCAATTCTATGGCTACAACCGTGGCGAGGCTACAACCCCCATGTTCTCCCACTACAACCGGAAGATGGCTACAAACCAATTGCCCCCATCCAAACCACCTTAGTAGAAGGTGAATGATGGAAACCACTTTCACACTATCACTATGAGATATACCGTTGTAAACCCGTACTAATAACACCAACCATGCATCAACCATGCATCAACCTATACCCAACCTCTAATCAACATGTACCATATAAAAGTGCATCAACCATGCACCAACCCCACTCAAATAATCAGAATCGTACCAGACCATAAACAAGTAAGGCCCAACCATGTAAAAATTGCATTTCCAAATCATGTTTCAACTACTCATCAACTATGACTCATCAATATGTATCAACATCATCAACTATACACCCATGTATGTGCCAACTCATCAACTACTTGTCTCAAACTAATGCACTTCAACCAAAAATTCTCATCACTCTCATCATCTAAATCTGATTTGTAGCTATGTAATAGACCTAGTGTATGATCACATTCTGTAAACCTTCCTTAACTTTAACAACAAGAAACTATCATTTTCTATCAAACTTTTCTTTAGTCTCACATGCCTAGTTTTGGATTAGTCAACAACTCTTAACTTAAAGTAATCATAACTTTGAACCTATAATGTATAAATATATGAAATTGATACACAATTCTCTTTAGCAGGTTTTATGCAATTCCTTCAAGTTCCATTACTTGGAACCTCTCATAAAGGAGATATAGCAAAAATGACACCTTGTCAATTAAGCCATTCTAGAGAGCTTACCTTTGTATAGAATGCCCGCATTACAATGTTTGTTGAAATGATCTAAAACTCTTACAAAAAATACTAAATTGTAATCTATCCAATACATTTTGTCTCACTAAATTTGGATCTGTTATGAAGAAGCAGGACGATTTTACCGTAAACACTTGTTTTGACTAGTTTCAGAACTAACAACAAACCCTATTTTCATTAAAGTGTAAATCCCAAAAATACAAATCTAGACCCAATAAATTGAATTTTTTTTACCATGGATACTTGGGTATGATTTTTCAATGGCATAGCAATTTCACCTGGCCTCACCATTATAGAAAAAAAATATAGCTAAAATGGTGAGATGACTTTGTAACATACCTAGAAAGCACCATCAAAATAATTTATCCTTCCTTACTGGGCCTTCTTTCTTTCATAATCTTCTTTAAAATTTCAGATTAGATATCCTTGGTTACCAAGACACCTATAGATATTCAATATTATCAAGTGTGATTAAAATGAGAGAGCCTTGCCTCTTATTTATACTCCAAGTAGCTTCCTTTAAAAACATCTCTAGGTCACTTTGGCCCCACTTTCCCATTTTAGGGTTAACCCACTTACCTCTCCATTAAATTTATTATTGAAACAATTTATTTTGTATTCACTTTGGAATTATAGTTCACTCCATTACTTCAATTCTTTATTATTTACCTTTTAAATCTCTTAAAACCACTTTGTCTACTTTGACCTTTGGGGCTTCTAGATGACATATGAGGGTCCTCCAACTGTATGCCATAACTTCAAACCGTGAGGACTTATGTCATGTTCCACATACCAATAGAAAATGTAATGACATGTACCATCCATATAAGGTATTATCTGAAAATATATCATAACTCATAACATTATCCATCAAACAAACTTGGGTCCATTACTCAAACCGGGTCTCCATCCTCTCATGGCCATAACTCTCTAACCGTGAGGGAGTATGTGACGCCTACATACCATAGGAAATGGAATGAAAATCACTCATACATAGGGATAGTTTCCCATTGTAACTCATCGGCTTTCCTTCATCTCATTATTCCACAATTAAGCATGGGTTCTCTTACTCCACAAAGCGTCTTCCCGTGAGGGATTTCACCATAAGGGGACCACTTTGGAGTTCATCCATATTTACTTCTTATCAACCACGAAAAAAAAATAATGAGTCATATTTACATCAAAAAATATTGGGTCCATTACCCAAACCTTTGTGCTATAGGACTTTCTTAAAGGGTTGACATCAATGACAACCAACCTTAATCAACAGTAACAATCCTGCTGGATGTCGGTGTTCTACCTTAACTTGTTGTGATTCTAGGCACTTAGCTAGATAGTTAGCTATGTCTTTCTTCAACCCAAGCCAATAGAATCATTTCCTAGTGGCTTTGATCATCTTCTGATATCCTAGGTGACTAGTATATGGTCTCTTATGTAGTTCACCCATTATGAACCTCTTCAAGTCGTCACGGTTTGGAATATACAATTTGTTTTTATAAGTTAGTAAGCCTTCCTCAAGAATTTGGTAGCCTTCATACTTCATCCCTGTAGGCTCTTGTCTTAGGTATGAGGTCATGGTCTTAAGGAATGCATATGTCTCTTGTGCATTTCTAATTCTTTCCCTGACATCTATTTCATAGGTGCTTACTGTTGCCATATGAATTGTTTTTATACTTTTGCTAAGGACATCGACCACCCTATTTTCCTTTCCTTTTATGTGTTTGATTTTGAAATTGAATTCACTTAGGAGAGACATCCACCTATCTTTCCTGGCATTGAGTTTTGGCTTATCAAACAGGTGTCTCAATCCACAATGATTTGTCATAAGCACAAATATTCTACCCAGGAGGTAGTGCCTCCACGTTTTTAAAGCATGTACTATGGCAACCAATTCTAGGTCATGGGTCACTTAATTGATCTCATGCTAGTTTAATTTACTGGACATGTAGAAAATTACACGTCCCTCTTGCATAAGGACTCCTCTGAGTCCTTCCTTGTAGGCATCTATACACACAAGGAAATCATTATCCGGGTATGCAATCTTTAGCACAGGTGCATGGGTCAAGAGGTATTTCAGTTCCTGAAATATTTCTTCACGTTTCTATGTCCAAATGAATTTAATCCCCTTTTTATGAAGGGCAGTGATTGGACAACCAATCTTGGAAAACCCTTTTATGAACCTTCTATTATATCTCGCTAAGCTCATGAAGGATCTAATATCGAATACATCCTTCAGGGTAGGGCATTCCATAATAGATATGATCTTGTCAGGGTCTACTGCCACTCCTTCCTTAGAAATGACATGACCTAGGTAATGGACTTGCTTCTGAAAGAAGTTGCACTTTCTAAACTTAGCGTAGAGCTGATGCTCTCTTAGTACTTGAGTTATGAGTCTAAGATGTTCTTCGTGCTCTTCCTTGTTATTGGAGTATATTAGGATATCATCAATGAAAACCAATACAAATTTGTCCAGAAATTTGTTGAGTACATTATTCATTAAGCACATAAACATGGTGGGGGCATTGGTTAACCCAAATGTCACCACCACGAATTCATAGTGACCATACCTCGTTCTAAAGGTTGTTTTGTGGATGTCTTCATCCTTAATCCGGACTTGGTGGTATCCAAACCTCAAGTCGATTTTCGAGAAGATCGTATCACCTCCCAGTTGGTTGAACAGGTCATCAATTTTGGGTAAGGGGTATTCGTTCTTTATGGTTGTCTTATTGAGTTGTTTGTAATCTATGTACAGTCGGAGTGTGCCATCTTTCTTTTTCACAAATAGGATGGGCGCTCCCCAAGTGGATACACTAGGTCATATGTATCCTTTTTCCATCATCTCCTTTAGTTGTATCTTGAGCTAAACCATCTCTGGCGTGCTCATCCTATATGTTATTCTAGATGTTGGTACCGCTCCCGGTGTAAGTTCTATCGAGAAGTCAATATCCCTTCTCCCAGGTAGACCTGGTACTTCTTCTGGGAACACATCCTTGTATTCTCTTAATATGGGGTGGTCCTCTAGGTTTTGTTTATCATCCTCAACAGATTCAAAAACCTGTATTTCATATAAGGAACACCCCTTTCTACAATACTTCTTCATTTGAAGGGTCGATATTTGTCTCACGGAGACAGGCTTTTGAAATCCTTGGAGGGTCATCTTTCCCCCTTCTTCGTTTACACATTTTAAAGTTTTATGATAACAGTCCACTTTAGTTTTATAAGCAACCAACCATTCCATACCAATCAACAAGTCATAAGATCCCAGGAGAACTATGTTAAGGGTCGCTCGGGTGGGAAATCCACCCATGATGAATTGACAGGCTGGTATGGCCTCTGCCACCTTTCTTTTGGTCCCAGTGGCTAATTGCACCAACCATGGTTTAACATGTCTAATTGGATGAAGTTTACACTTATCAGTAGTCTGAGGGGCCACATAACTCAAATTAGAACCCGGGTCAATTAAAATAGAAATTGGATGGTTGGCAATCATACCTTCCATCTCCACCACTGAAGCTTGGTGGTCGACTTGATTTTTTTCCAGGGTTGCATATATTCATGGCATGCTCCTGGACACATCATTAACGGTGGTAGCTTCTTGGATTGTAGACTCTCTTATTGTTCTGTTTTCGGTGTGGGCAGTCCCTCAATTTATGATCCTATCCACAACCCCAACATTTTAAGGGTTCCTTCTTTAGGTTATCGGTCTTTGTTGGGACAGTCTGAAAAGGTTTATTTCCACTTTGAAAGGGGAATTTTTGCTGATATACACTTCTAGCAGGAAGGATCTCCCTAGAATATTTTCCATAGTTATTAAATATTGAAGAGTTAAACCTTTTCTTCTGGAATCCCAAACTACTCTTCTTCTTCCAGTCCTCGTGGGGTCTTGTCTTGCTCCCAAACTATTCATAACAATACCTCGCCTTCCAGATAGCTTCTTCTAAGGTCCTTGGTTTTTCGAACTCAATCCTATCCCGGTAGGTCTGAGGTAACCCACTAATGAACCGCTACATTTTTTCTTTTTCATCTTTTATGTAGGGTACATACTTCAGTAGTTCAAGGAATTTATTGACAAATTCCTCTATGGTGAGTTGTCCCAGTCGGAGTTTGTAGAATTCCTTAGTTTTCCCATCCATGTATTTCTCTGATAGATACTGCTTCCTGAATTATTTCTCGAACTATTTCCATGACAAGTCCTTCTCATGGACTCCTTTCACATTCCTAAGGTCTTCCCACCAAATGGAAGCCTTCCCATTCAGGTTGAAGATGGTTATTCGAGCCTTCAAGTTTTTAGAGTAGTCATGGACTCTGAAATACTTCTTTAAACCAAGAAGCCAAGCTTCCACCTCTTCTCCCTTCTTAATATCTCCATCGAATGAGGGTGGTTTGGCTTTCCTGAACTCTTTAGGACCATGGGTTTTGGAATGCTTATGTTTCTTTCCTTTCCTGTGAGGATGTGAGCCGACCCTGCTACTAGAAGATCCTTTGGAGTTGTCAGCTTCCTTTCCAGAGGACTCTCCCGATGAGTGTCCCTTGCCTCCAGGTTGGACCTTCTTCACGGTACTTCTCCCAGTGGGGTCACTTAGGAAGTCATGCTTCGGGTCTCAGGTGGACTCTGACTTCTCCTGTTGTGTCATCAGTCAACATGACTGGTTGCGCGTTCATGATGCAATTGCCTCTATATGTTGCATAAGATCTGTAGCAAGATTGCGTTAATTTTTGTTTATTTCTCTTGCTCCTTTATCAGTCTCTCGTTGTCAGCCTTGAAACTCTGTAACTCGACCCTGAGGCTCCTTACGGTTTCAGCCAGATCTGGAGGGGTTTCCACCGCCCTCCTTTCGTCAGATTCTTCGTCTCTATTGTGGGAGCCATCCCCCACTTCATGAAACGTCATCATCCTTTAGTCTTGGAGGTTTCCCGTGATTCACTGACTGCTCGAGTGTTGACAAAAACACTTATTTTTAGCGAACAGTATATCACCTTATGAAAAATACACGGTTCAATTTCTTAAATGCATATACATAGTAGAAAGTTTCACTCTTTTCTTTAATAACATTTTTAACCAGAATTTTAAAAAGGAGGCAAAGCAGGGTGTCACTCCTTTAAAAGTACTCCAAATAACATTTTTAAATGACTCGTCTGTAAGCCCAAGTAGGCCAAGTGTTGTAACCATGCTCTGATACCAATTTGTAACACACCCACGACGGGCCAAAAATAAATGAACAAAAAAATATATATATTTCTCCTCAATTAGTCGATTCCTCCATCCATAGTCTCTAATCCTGGTCAATGGAAGTCAGGGAAGAACTTCAAATCCATTGGACATGTTTTTTTTCCCTTAAATCACAAGTTATATGGAACCTGCGACTTTCTTGCTAATGCCTTTAAGCTTTAGTGTATTTAGGCGTTAGCTCTCTTGGATAAGCGCCTCCCTTTATGTGACCAAGGTTGTGACCAGTCACCAAATAGCAAGGCGCATCGTGATTTCACATTTCACGACTCCGCATCTCACGAAGTTCACTTACTCGTCCTTCCCTCTAATGAGTCGACAACCCGGATCTCTCCTCGATCCAACGACTCAGATCCAATCGTGATTTCGTGTTTTGCGAGTTCCCATAACTCTTACTTCTGGCTTCCTGAGTTGCGAACTCCCAATAAGACTAGATATATGGTCTACGATCTTCCTTCGATCGATGGCTACGATCAAGTCACAATTTCACATTTCGAGACTTGGGAGTTTGGTTCACCTCTGTTCTCCCGATTCTCGATTTCCCAATATTTTCAAGCGTTAGATCGAAAGTTCACAACTCTCCACGATCTAACGGCTCAGATCAAATCATGATTCCGCATTTCACAAATTCTCACAACTCCACCCTTTAACTTCCCTAGGTCACGAATTAGCGAAATGATGATCTCTCACCACGTGTCCTCTTGGATGGATGGTTAGGATCAAATCACGACTTCACGTATTGTGAGTTCTCACAACTCCACCCTTTGAATTCCCTGGGTCATGAGTCAATGAAATGATGATCTCTCACCATGTGTCCTCCTGGATGGACTGTTAGGATCAAATCATGACTTCGCGTATCACGAATTCTCACAACTCCACCCTTTGACTTCCCTAGGTCATGAGTCAGCGAAATGATGATCTCTCGCCACATCTCCTCCTAGATGGACGGTTAGGATCAAATCACGACTTTGCGTATTACAAATTCTCACAACTCCATTCTTTCCCTTGAAAATCTTCCGAAGTTCAAATCCTTGAACTCTCGGATCTACTGCCATCTGTCTACCCTGACGATGGAAGTTTCTGATGACTTCGAAACTTCGAGACTTCGCAAAGTCCATTCTCTTGTATACTTTCGAAGGGTTTAACCCTTGTGCACCTTTCCTGGATCCAATGGTTATTGGTCCTCACACTCATATCTAACGATCAAGGATGGTTATGATGCATACTTAGATCTATGGCCCATATCACGTCGCAACTTCGGGTTTCGGGAGTCTAGTCGCATCAATGTACGAATCTCCCGATGTGCGGTCTTGCAAAGACTAAAGGAGTCGAGGCCTTAATGCCTATGCCCCTTATTCAAATCTAACGGTCGCGCTAGACCTTGGGACCTCCCGAACGGACCTCATCCATTCATCTTCTAAATGAAAAGATATCCCCTTTCGATACTCAAAACCTCACTATTCTTTCAGAGCTTTGTTGGCTCTGAAGAACTTAAGAGTTTTGAACTCTTTCTCTTGAACGTAACGCTTGGAAGCGTTCTTCCACACACTCCTTACGTTCATTCCTCAACTCTAGGACCTAAGATGGTTTCAGTCTTTGCCCACCTTGCAGAGACTCGGTGCATACCTGCACTACCTCTCATGAGCTTAATAAACCCTATCCTCGCAGTGTTTGTGGGGATCAACCTCCGAAATCAGGGGAGTACTCACTTGACTCTGAGATGGCGATGAAGTTATCTCGGGCGTGTATTCTCAAGGAATTAAACTAGAGAATAAGGGAAATTAAGCAGATATAAAAGTCCTCAAGGGACAAATGCATACTCTTAACTAAACCATTCAATACAGAAACCATTTACAGGCGTATAAATATAAGCATGCACTCATTATTTCCAGTTGAAGCACAAAGCATGAAAGAAACACTTATCATAACCATAAGGTGTGATGTGACTGTTGAGAGGGGTGCTTGTTTCCACCCAACCATAGGCTCATTCACTCCCACTAGATTTATCACTGGCCACCCCTGAGCTTAGGCCACGATGCTTTGAGATTCAATCTCTTACTTCCATCTCAACGGAAGTTAGGGACGAAGATTAATCTCCTTCTCCCTCTATAGGAATAGATGAGGATGAAGTTTACTCTCCTTCTCTTGAATCAGTCTTCATTCCCTATGACCAGAACTCGCTTTTTACTTTCAATCCTTCCTTGGACCCGAGAGTTTCCTCTCTCGTCTCTGCATTTTTCCGCATCTCCCCTCTGCCCACCCCTAGGCTTCCTTTCTTGCCTTCCTTAGCAAGATTGTGTGTAGCTCGAATTTCCCTGTCCTTGGTCAGGTCCGGGAGCCTTACAGATGGGCAGTCCGCCCCATCCCCTCATTAACTCTTGAGGAGGCCTTCCCACCTACTAGCCTGATGGGAATTCATTCCTGGGTCAGAGGGTTGTTCTGATCTGAGCAATTAAATTCTAGCATGGTACTGGTTCGGTGGAGGTTAATGAAACCATTTCGGGTCCCCTCCACCACCTTTTCATTAGCAATTGTGGTCTCTCTCTTAGCACATCCCCTCTTTCAGTAGTCATGCAACACATAACATTTTCTATTAAAATAATCAGAATGTACATTCATCGACCTTCTACACAAAGTCCATCAAATCAAACATTCACACTTTTAAGTTTGCCATAGTTCCTCGGCCCATATAGTTATATTTACAGACTGGGGGAAACATGGTGGTACACAACGGGTGATCAGGATTTTTGTTTTTGTGATGTTCCTCCAGAAGAATGAGGTCGATCTGGGGATGGTTGTCTAGGCCATCCCTAAATCGGATGGTAATTGCTATAGTCTATAGTCGTAGTTTAAATGTTCTATGTTTTGGTTTTTGTTTTTTATATTTTTAGTAGTAGTTTAAATGTTCTATGTTTTGGCTTTTTTGGGGGATATTTTTAGTTGATTTGCATATTTGAATAGTTAAATATGTATTGTTATCGCTCAGTTTGTAGGAAAGGTTTAATTAGCTTGAAGTCAAGGCTCAAACTGGCGTAACAGGAGCTTCCCCACCCACTGTCACCTCGATGGGGAGCTCTTTCTATTTAGGGTGGCTAACCCAAGGGAGACGTCCCTAGCAATCTGGGGTTCTGAAAGGTCTAATGGTCTAAAGGATCAAGATGATGGTTTCCTTTCACAGATTGCTGCCAAGAAGATAGTCAAAGAAGAGATATTCCACTGAATGGCACCTGTTTGCGAGACAAGGCAAATAAAACTAAAAATGTGCTGCAGTGGTTAGTACTTCAAAACATTAATGACTATCTTTAACACATATGAGCAATATTAAATGTAATTAT
>SNQJ01S0145892.1:0-24010 GCA_010110895.2 Picea sitchensis
GATAATATTCACAATCTATCTTGACAAAATGGCTCATCTAGCCAAGCTAACAATATCCAAAGCTCAATCCAATCCAAGCTCCAAAATCAAAATCTCCAAATCTAATCTCATCCAGGACTAACCTTCTCTATGAGAGATCCTCTCCTTTTATAAGTTGAAGAAGATAAGGTGAGGAAGTTAGGATGATCCCACTAAATTATGAAAGTGAGTAAGATCCAAACCATTCGAATGCCACCTCACCATGGAAGTTGCTCCTATGCTAATTTTTCCCACGTATGAGCATTCTCACACCCTTCTTATAGAGCAACTTGTGAACCTATCACAACCCAGCTATGGTGCAGCCTATGAGAATTAGGCATTCTCACACCCTAGCCATAGTGCAGCATGCGAAAATCATCTTTAATAGGGTTTTCATAAAGGAAAATGCAACTTCTTTTCTGAGGAAAAGTTCTTCTCCCTTCTTTCTTCAGGAACTCAGGCCACTGACCCCTCTGAAGACTACAAACAAGTTTACATCATTAACAATCATAGGGATGACGAAAATAATGTGTAACAAGTAGGGAAAATTTTGTCCGCATCGTAAACGATCCAGAAAGGTGACGTTGATATAGACTTCCTGGTGTTGTCCCGGTCTTCCCACAGTGCATAGATAACATTTTTATGCCAATCTCTCTTATTTTCTTGCAGGAGTCTTTTAATAATCCTGGTTAGGCTCTTATTTGAGGATTCTTCTCATTCATTTCTTTGCGGATAATACACGGTGGAATCCCCCAGGGTTATGTTATAATCCTGGAAATATTTCTCCATCCTCTTAGACTTGAATGCGGCTGCATTGTCTGTAACGATATTAACAGGACACCCAAACCTTGACAAGATGTTCGTCTTCAAGAATTGGATAATGACCGCGTCAGTAGCTTGTTTCGTGGGGATTTCCTCTATCCATTTCATGAAATAGTCAGTGGCCATGAGTATCCACTTGTGTTGCGCAGAGGATGGTGGATTTATCTCTCTAAGGAAATCTAGACCCTACTTCATAAAAGTTGCTTCGACTGAGATTGGCTTCAACAGCAAGTGCTGCAGTTTTCTCCTTGCATCGAAAATATGAAATTCATGGCAGCTGGAGACCTCCTTATATACATCAGCGAAAATTGCAGTCTAGTAATAGCTCGCCCTTAGGATTTTGTGTGCGGTGGTCTTCTAATAGTGGTTTCCTCCACAGTCTCCTTTGTGAAACTCTCGTATGACCCACTTTGCGTCATCTTCCAATAAACAACTCAACAATATACCCCTGGGATCTTTTCAATAGAGTTAGTTGTCTAGGATACAGAACGTAACCTCTTTCAATTTGAGAAATATGGCCTTAGTCTTTCTCACGCTCGGAGGGGCCTAGAAATTATCCAACACATAGATGATGTCCGCATACCATGGCAATTCAATGAACTGTTGAGGCACCTGCATAGTTTTTTCTTCTTGGGGACATTCCGACAGATCCACGATGAAATTCATTCCCACGACATCACAGTTCGATTGCGCCATCAATTTTGCGATACCCTGACCTTTGATCAGATTTGTAGGCTTGATTTGTAGGTCGTATTCTAACATGGCTACTATCCACTTGCCTCTCCTTCCTTTCGGGTCAGGTTGAGTCAGAATGTCCTTTACTGAACTGCTAGGTACGCAAGTGATAACATGGGAGTGCAGTATGTATGTCCTGAATTCTTTCAAATCTTTTACTAAAGAATATGCCTACTTTTCCATGATGTCATACCTTAGTGGAGCGTTGTGCAACGTCTAGTTGAAATAGGGTATGGGTTTTTCAAAATCCTATTCATCTTTTTGTAGCAGCACGTTGACAATAGTGTGTTCTAAGGCGAATGAAAACAAGATGAAATCTTTCGTAAAATCCAGGCTAGCTAGTACAAGAGCCTTTTTCAGTGCCACTTTTATGTCCTCAAAAGGATTCTTGTCCTTTGTTTTCCACTTGATCTCATTTAACTTCTTGAGCATGCAAGTTATGTGTTTTATGATTTCCGCTAGGTTTGGGATGAATCTCCTCAAAAAATTTACCTTTCCCAGGAAAGATTGTACCTCCTTTTTACTGTGCAGGGTGTTGATCTTTAGGATCCATTCAACCCTACTAGGGTATATCTTAATGCCCTCTTTGGAAATTAGGTTCCCTAACAACTTTCCTTCTTCTACCGTGAAATGGGACTTCTTTGGATTCAGTGATATGCCAAATTTTTGGCATTTCTAGAAAACTCTCTTCAGGTGTTCGAGATGCTGTTTGTCAGAGGTAGAGTACATAGTGATGTCATCTAGATAAATCATGATGAATTTTTCCCTTTCATCAGCAAATGCGATGTCCATGGCTCTCTGGAAAGTAACTCCAATGTTCATCGGGCCAAACAACATCTTGGCATACATGAACATTCAAAATGGGGTTGTGAAAGCTGTCTTCTCTCTGTCGTCCGGGTGGACCATGATTTGATTATATCTCGACAATCTGTCTAGCATAGACATCTTGTGGGACCCTACCACCTTTTGTAGGATGTAGTCCATTTTAGGAAGGGGATAGTGGTCCTTGAGAGACAATTTATTTAAATTTTGGAATTCCACACACAATCTTATCTTATCGCTTTTCTTCCTTACAGGTACCAGATTAGCTACCCATTTCGAGAATCTCAAAGAAACAATGATTTTGGCGTCGAAAATATGTATTACCTATTTCTTGACCAACTGTAGTAACAGGGGATTTATCCATCTCAGCTGTTGTTTAAAGGGTTTTTGGTCTTCCTTGAGAGGGATAACAGGTTGGATCACTTTCCTGTCATACACTTTCAGGTCATCGTAGCTCCATTCGAAAACGTCCAAGAAGTCTTTCATGAGATTTATATAGTCCTGCTTGACCTCTGGACTGAGTGTCTAAGATAATTTTACCATATTTGGATTCTCCTCGGTCCCTATGTTGCAGTCTTCCACATCGTCTTCGCTTGCAGTGATCTTGGGGTTCTTAGCCACATCATTCTCGTCAAACAGGTTTTCCAGTGGCACTAATCCCTTTGGAATAACATTATTTTTCAATTGTGTTATGTCCCTTCCTGTGATCTAGTTTTGGAAAGGGTCATCTTCATTGCACGCATCCGCTCTCTCATTTCCGTCACCGTAGCATTCCTCATCAATGTTTGTGTTAGCGAACTTGTCACTCATAAGGAGGAATATTTCCACCTGTTTTTCATCATCAAACACCTGCCAGTGTTTGATATTATCAGGTACTGTCAGCCTGTGCCTGACCTCGATTTCATACCTTTTTTTGGGGAAGATGGGGATCTTAAAAATTGAGGCTGAGGTGGCCAATGCATCGACGATCTATTTTTTATCTCTGGGGATAGCAGATAGGTCATATTTTGAGAATCCTTCGAGGAGATCCAAAGACAAATTTATGTACGCCCTCAGCCTGGGATTTTTTGTTTGATATACACCCTTCACCTGATTTATGATCAACTCAGAATCTTCATGCACTGGTATCTTCTACGTGCCCAATTCTTTCAGAACTTGTAAGCCAAAGATTAGTGCTTCGTATTCAGCCATGTTGTTAGTGCACTCAAACACGACCTTGTACGAGCACAAGTTCATGCTTTCTTCAGGGGGCCTCACCCATACGTTGCCCCCAACTCCTTCTCTATTGAATGTGCTTTCAAAATTCATGTTCCACACCCTTCTTCCTGCGCGGTCTTTGGGGTCAGCACATTCTTCTATTTCCTGCGTAGTCTCCTCATCAACTGCTATGATGGTCGTCAACTCTTCTTCTTCAAAATTTAGGTCATTGTAGAATATATAAGACCCCACCTCGGTGTCAACAACGTATATGAGATGATTTTGTGGTTGTGTCTTGCTACTTACCATGTACTTCAAAAGAAATTATCTGTACCTCCTTCTATCGTGGCCAAAAATAGGGATAGTGATGTTTGACATATCCATCTGCAATGTGCCTTTCAACTTCGCAGCCCACGACCTCGAGAGCAATATGCCAAATTTTGGAGGTATGTCTGGGACGACCATGTCCATGAACATGTTCTTAGAAGGGATTTGAGCCAACGATACAAATAGGTCTTTGATAAGGCCCAAACACTTGAATTTCCTCGAATCAAAAGAGAAAAGGTATTTGTATGGTTTGGTGAGATCCAAACCTAGTTCGTCCATGATCACCTTCGGCATGAGGTTGTGTGCCTCACCAGAATATAGCATAGCCTTATGCAGGTTCATGTCATGGATCTTCAAACTGATGTAGAAAGGAGGGAATTCTTCAATATCGCTTGTTTCTTCGATGCACGAACCGAAAAGGATGACAGGGGGATCATCTTGAAGGTTTATAGTATCGGGGGTTCCCCCCACTTTTATCATTTTAATGATTTGTTCCCGATACTTTCCCTTTCTAATAAGTTCATTGAATGGGACATAGATTTTTATTTTCACCATATCATGTTCAAAATTGAAAGGGGAGAAAGTTTTCTTTGCCTCTTTTCTGCTAGCCTCTCAACCTATCTATGAGGCTTTCTTAGGGACCTCCTCCTTTGAATTGATTTCTCTGTCGTGTATTTGGTCGCATTATCTGACCTGGTTCAGCTTGTGGAAGGAGTTTCTGTCGAAGGCTTCCTTATGGGGTTTGTCTGTTGCGACTCGGTAGGCACATCCTTGCTCCGGAGGTTATACTTTTTCTGGAACTGCATGATGGCATTTTGATAGCCTTTCCAGAACTCCTTCATCTCCCAATATGGTGCATCATTTGTTTCGAGTATCATATCATCGTTGTCCTCTAGCACTAAGTCTTCTTTCCTACTCATATACTGGTCATGATCACTCTTCGTCAGGAACACATGCGGGTTTTGGTCATCGAAACGATGTATCTGGTCATCAAACGTCTGGTCGAAATCCTCATCTACTTAATTTTTCTATAAAGAAGGTCTCGTTTGTTGGTCACCTTGCTCCCTTTTCTGTTTTTGTTCCCTCTGTCTGATTTGATGGATTTGACCTCTCCTGAGGTTTGGATTTCTAGGAGGTGGGTCAGTCTTTTCTCGAGCAATGGGTCTATTCCCCATATACATTATTTCCATCCACTTCTCCATGGTCTTCATCATTATGTAAAATTTATCATCTAAGGACTGCGATGTCGATGACTGCGCATATCCTTGGGCTATTTTGTTGCCTCACTTGAATATTGGTTTTATTTTTCCTGACGCCATCATGCTTACTTCAACTTTGACAGGATTTCTCATTATGTTATCTAGATTCTCTGGTATTCTTTCCCTTAACAGCAAGGAGAAATCATTTTCGAAGGAGTCTGCGTATCGCAACTATGCAACACCGGGGCCAGCTTGACTTCTGCAGGAATCGAGTTGTACACTTTCAAAAAATGGGATGATAATTCCTGCACCGTCTCTTTTTTCGCTTTATTCATGTTATTGTATTGTGTTAGCAACTACAAAGGGTTTTTCTTATCTCCCCATTTCTCTAGGAATGACGTCTCGAATGTGGCAAAGTCCCGAATGCTCGCGAGAGGGAGGGATTTGAACCACTTTCTTTACATCTCCTGGGAGGCTTTGTGCAAACAACCTCATTTTTTCATCTGTGTAGTCCACCTCCTCAAAGTCGACAAAATCATTAAACCAATCCAAGTGCTTCTAAGGGGAAACATTTCCCTCAGCGTCATAGAGGCTGATCATTTTGTTATAATTCTAAGGCAAGTCATGAAATTGGGTCGATAGGATGAGAGGAGTGAAATGAGTGGCCATATACTAAGGATTATTCAAATTCTGGAGGATATTATTTGATATTAGGGCTTAGAATTTATTTGGGTGAAAAGAGTTTTGTTCAAGTTGGTCTCTGATTTTGACCATAATAGAATTTTCTCAAAGAATGTTACGAAATCAAGGTCATCAATGCTCTACGCATCGTCTTTGGGAAAGGACATACTTATGTCCAGGTAGTAATTCGGGTCCGGTACTAGTTCTCTATACTTGCACAAAATCTTCTCGGGGTCATACACTGGTTCCGAGGGATTTGGGTCAGGATTAGCTCTGGTGTAAACCATTTTGGGAGCTAGGTTTCTTGAACTGTGCTACTTGAGGCTACTGGTTTGTTTGGACTGGAGTCACCAGGGTAATGGTTTCAATCGGTATGGATGTTTGTCCCTCTGTTACCCTTAGGGGTCAAAACTACAACGTTGTCGTTCTCCCAGGGAAAATCTATTCAATTTCGTCCTCGACAACAATGCCAGAATGTTAGAATTCCATAAATCTATTCGGCTGTCAAACAAATGATGAAGGTAACCTTTTCAACCAACTTTGAGACCCAAAACTATCCTTTCAGATCTGGAGAGGGATCTCTCAGAAATGGCGTGGTCTCCATGCAGGATATGACTTTGAAAATAATGGCTAGATTTAAGACCTATGATAAAGTGGGTTTTGGTTATATTAGCGCAGAAAAGTAAGACTTGTGCTATGGGGTCAATCTAAGGAAAAGACAAGATAAATGACTCAGTGACTAGATTTGAGAGGATAAGGCTAGGTGAGAAACAACCTTCAATGTAAACCGTAATGTGTGGCGGGAGAAAAACACAGGAAGTAACTCAAGAGCGCCGCTATGGACGAATTCAAATATATCTTGAGAGGAAATCATTTTGTCTAAGTGGCACGAAGAAGGGGTGCAGTAGAAGTAATCCGCAGGTTTGAGAATTCATTCCGAAATAGATAGAAAAAGATATGAAATACAGATAATAGGAAATCACATACGCAAAGAATGAAGCACAACATCCAACTATTACAACTAGAATCTTTTCATCAAATCACAGGACCTTTGCATTAAATTTTCGTCAAAACTTCAGATTACATACAATAGCTATCGTCTACCAAATTTTATAACCAACCTGGCTTACATCGAAAAGATGAAATATATAAACGAGGGTGTCTCTTGGGCTACCCTGCTTCCTAACTGATAACCCTTAGAAACTAGGAAAACTAAACAACATGCATTGGAGACTCTTCGCATGGTGTTTCCAAAAATAGGCAGTAATCACACCCTTTTACTTATGACTCTTTGTAGTTTCTCCATGGTATCTGATCATCGGTCGGGCTTTGGCATGGAGAAAATATGTTTCACTGTGTTTCTTTGAGTAGGTGTCTTGGTGTACAGGTGTTTGTCAGGAGCTTGTTGTTTGTAAATAACAACTTCAATTTTAGTGATGCGATCAACTACTGGATTGTTGTAGCCATTCTCAAAATGGTAGCACACTTTAGGGAAAACATATCTTTCAAAACTGCCAATATTTGTCTCATCTTTAGCAGGTGAAAAGACTAGCGTCAACTAAACTTTTTCTTTCTTGTGCGCTAGTGAGAGCTACGTGGGATTATTTCTCGTTCGCCTCACATTCTCTGGAATGTTTCACGTGCCTTTCCTCTGTCAGTATCTGTGCTTCTCATAGTTGTACAATGGTGTCTTGCACCTCTCTTATATTCCTTTTCAACCATGCCACGTTCCCTTCGCAACACTATGTTTCAGATGCTTCCATGACCTTTTTCGCTAGTTGTTGTTGTAATTCCATGTTTTCCTGATAGAGCTTGGTGATGGCCAGTTTCTCTTGCTGCAGTTGTTGAGATGGAACTTGCTCAATTTCTTCCATGATATCTGCTCTCCTTATTCTACTCCTATTTTTGTGGTTCGATCCCTCAACAGGTTCTAGCCGAGTGGCGCACCTGAGTCTTTCTTCAGCTACCAATCTGACACATGGTTCTTCTGAATTTTGAGCTTCCACACTCTCCTAGTTTTTTCTCGGCTTGCCCCTCCTCCAAGGCATTTTTTGCTAGGGAGAGGGGGCTCTTTCTATTTTTCCTTCCTATGTGAAACCCTCCGTTACAAATTTTTCATAAATCTCTCTAGTCTTCTCTGCAGGTAAAAGGATATTTCCCTTTATGTCTATGGGAATTCCTATCGCAGGTGAGAATGTGTCCCAGTCCCTTTGGGGCTCGGACCTTACAGTTTTTTTTCTCTGTGCACCTTTCCTTGTGCTCTGAGAGGTCGCCATGGTGCAACTAAGAAGGAATTCACACACATTGTGTCCAACAAAAACACAGGATGGGAAGTTTTTGATCACATTGGACTGGCAAGGGATATTACAAATAGAGCTTGAGGCCTGGTTCTACAACTAGAGGGAATGTCGTGCATTTGGTATTTATAACAAATCAGACAGGAAAGGAAATCATGATGGAGTACAGTGAATTCATGGCGACGAGATGCTCCAAATCAATTTGCAGGTTTTCCATGGCAAATCCCCACATGTAGGATACAAGTGACAAGGCTTGCTGGTTGTGCATGGTATGAACATCGTGATCTTTCATTCCCTCGTCTTCCATAATGAACTGATTATAACTATTGTACTTGCTTACCCAACCTCTATTAACCACTTGACTCCACCTGGGGCACGTAGAGACTGGTTTCTCGACAGGACTCAACTTTCTTGGAAAAGACATGACCGTACTTCCTATACAAGTTTCGAATCTGACCTCTTTTCCCATTTCCAAAGGCCAACTGGACACTAGCTGACCTCAAACTTGCATAGTTACGTACTTGACTTCACATGTTTGGGGGCATGGATCATGATGTGACTTTAAAAATCACTCTAATTTGGAAAGAAAAGTGGCGGCACTAACAGGTTACACTCACATCATCCCGTGGTGAAGTTGTTTTTTTTTACACCTACAAGTAGCTTATATTCTCATCACCTTACATCTTGAATTTTGTTGACTTTTTCCACTTTTCCATAGGATCGATCCCACCGAAGTGTGACACATAACTTTCTATGTTTCTTTAGAAGTGTTGTATTTAGGTGGTAGAGCCTCCCTCTACATGGATTCCCTAGGTATATCCTTTGATTCATTTTGGCATCCAAGTTGTGTGTTTTCCATAGGCTTGGGAGTCGTTTTAGTTCTGCCATAACTGTGTGTTGAAGCCTCATTATTCTTCATATTTTTCTATCCTATATCCAAGGGAATTCCTAAGAGAATGGTTTGTTGTCCTTCAAGCTCACTTAAACTCTGAAAGACACATCTAATGAGAATTTATTTATTATTTTCGATCTTGTTCGGATTACTTAAGAAAATAAGCCCCCCTGGAGTCTTCTTTAAGCCCTTTTTAGACACTCTAAAATTGAAAATATTGTCGAGCAGTCTTGTTGCCCTTCACGCTTTTCAAACTAAAATTTGAAGGAAAATCTGTTCAATGATAGTTTACCCATTTTTCGGTTAGGATGGTTATTTTTACGAAAAAGGTACACCCTAGGAGATACGGTTCACTAGGAGAGTATTTTGAGGCATAAGTTTAACCATTTTTTAGACCTGAGGGACTAAATTTACGAAAAAGGGAGATTCTCCCTAGTTTTGGTTTATCTCTTTTTCAGGCCTTGGAGATTATCTACGAAAAAGGAACCCCTTGGAGTCCATAGTTAATATCTTTTCAGACTCCCTAAATATGAAAATATTGTCGAGTGACCTTGTTCCTTTCACACTCATTAATTGGTCTAGAAGAATATCTATTTGGCATAAGTTTAACCCTTTTTCAAACAATAGATTACCTAGGAAAAAGTTACACCTCAGGAGACATGTCTCACCAGGAGAGTTCTCCTAAGTTATGTTTTATACTTTTTTGGGCTCAGGAAACTAAATTATGAAAAAGACGGTGAGTCCATAGTTAAGCTCTTTTCAGTGTCCTTAAAATTGAAAATATAGTTGAGTGATCTTGTCTATGTCACACTCGTTAAAATGGTTTTGAAGAGACATCCTTTTTGTATTAGTTTAACCCTTTTTCAGATTGATTGGACTAATTACGAAAAAGGAATACTCAGTCCCCAGTGACCAGAAAATTTCTCCTTCATATGATTTTATTCTTTTTTGGACTTTGTAGACTAACTTTATGAAAAAACATCACTATGGAGTCTTCTTTTAGTGTTTTTCAGACTCCGTTAACGTGAAAAACCGTTGATCTTACCTTCTCTGGGCTTGTAAAAATTCACAACAAAGGAGTCGTGTTGTGTCACACTATAATCGCATCGCATGTATCATCCTTCTATCTTTGGCCTAATGTCAACTTCATGTTTCTATTATTGAACCTTTAGAGAATTCCTTAGGTTCAAGCCTTGTAGCTTTTGTGCCTTTGTGATATGACACCTTGACCCTCGGAGGAATTTTCCCGAGTGTCCTTATCTTGCACATGTATCCTTGCACTAAGTGTCAATATTTTCCACATGTTTGGAACTAGTTTACTTGTTTGTGACACTCGTTCCTCCTTTGTAATGTAGCATTAGTTTATTCTTTTTCAAGCTCGTTAAAAAATTGAAAAAGAAAAAAAAAACAAATATTCCAAAAAGAGGGGATGGGATATACAATTTTTTTATCAGAAACAATATAGTCGCCCTTGGAAAAACCACATCCTTTCGTTTGTTCTGCAAGCATCGGAATCTAGTATGACCTTAGAAAGTTGTTCTTGTTACATAGAGTTCTATCCTCCTCCATTTGGTTACTCTTCCAAACATATGGAGAGTTTGTGGTGCCTCATGTATCACAAACTTATGTCAATAATATGCTCCATGAGTCTCATTATTTTGTCGTTGTTTTGTCCAAGGGAAGTTTTTCCAACCTGAGTCGGCCATTCTACAATTGATCTCTTGAATTTCATGAGTCGTCCATCCCGAGTATCCAGTCAAGTTTTGGATTCATAATAAATGAAGTTCGGAACATGTTGTTCAAGTTCTTCCAGTCTTTAAATGACGCTTCGTCGGAGACCTCAAGATAGTGAGTCTGACACTCCTATTATACTCCTACTTGATTTTTAAAGATCTTGATTTCATTTCTCAAGTTATGAAGCTACCATATCCAGCTACATGCATTGATTCTTCCTGAAGATGCATATCAAATTGTACTTGTATATCTTCAGATGATTTTGAGATGTAGATCTATTGTGTATTTCTTGCGGCTACACTTTATATAGACATTCATATTTGTCTTGTAGTCATGATGATTTTATATGACATGGCTATGTAGTGTACTTAATTTGAAGTCATGCTTAGTTTATCCAAAGCATGGGTATGCCCACCTCAGAGAGATTGTCATTATTTTGTAGATGACATGCTTGCAAACAATCATCTTGGGCTCAATTGACTTCGTTCCTTCGCACTGTGTAAAGATGTTATAATGTATTTCGGCCATCAATTTCTCTTATGACCTCACACATCAGGGAGCATTTGTTATAGTCCAAAACTTCCACATCTATGCGTCCAAGACATTGGCCCATCCATTTGCATCCTTTACCAATCATACAACTGAGGTTTCCTTCTAAAAAAACACTTTTTGGATAACGTACATGCCCTGATGCACCATTAGCCTGCATACACATGTGTGTTCCATGCTAGATATCCCACATAGATATGCTTGTTTCATGCTAAGTATCTCGTGTTTACATCCAAAAGTTGCAAAAAATATAAAATTGCACTGATTTCGATGGAGTTTACAGGATATGGAGGGTTTCCTAACCATTTAACCCCTTGTAGCCCATCCCCAAACTGAATAACCATTTTTTTCTAATACAATAATAGTTCTAGGGGATTAATTTAGACATATGAACAAAATAATAAGAAAACTATGTCAAAATCCTTTCCCTCTCATTGCCCAAGTTTTGCATCTTGCTCTAATTTTTAGCCTCATCTTTTCCCTCCAACCATTCTCCCTATACACCACTTACCTCTTTCCTTGATGGCATGTTGGTTGTGATAATTTTATGTGGGATTGGTGCACTTGGAGCCAGGACAGAGGAGCCCAAACTTGGTTCACAGAGAGGTGTCCACAAGCAAAGGTTGTAACCTTTCATCTTGTATATGAATAAAAGAGATTATCTTTGTCACAAAACTTTATTTGTAAATGTTCTTGTCTGTTTGATCGTTTACATCTATATTTATGATTTTAAGTGATTAATAGAGATTGTATATGCTTTTTTGTTGTACTCTTAACCCCTTCCAGGTCATCTCTAGGAGGAGATATATGATATAAGAGGAAACAACTAGTAGAAGAGGTCTACATCAATTGTAAGGATTCAAGGTGTTGGAGTTACTTCACACACACCTAGGATTTAAATTTCCTAAGGTTATTCCTTGTTTATTAGTCATAATTAGTCATTATATATTCTCCTATATTTTAGGGGAGAATATTCCACCTGGAGAATATTCTCTTTCAATTGACTTAAGTTATTGGGATGATAAATGTTCCCTTTTTTGTGATTCTTGTTTCATTGCAATCCACATTTTGATTTAAATTTTTTCTTACATAATGTTATGGAAATATATATTTATTGTTTTATAGTTTAAGATGGGAAGCCATGTGGAAAGACATGTAAGGGGTCTATTTTATATCATAGTGGTGTTCTAGGGATTTGTAAATGTAACAAGTTGTATTTTGGCCTTACAAGGTTAGAACCTTTATTTTTACTTATCTTTGTGATTCATTGCTTAGTATTTGATGGGTTTAGTTAGAATCATATAGACATTTGATATGTATACATATGGATATATTTATGTGTTTTGGGATATCGTTTTTATTGTTATATGTTTATGATGATGATAATTATGTTATTTTTTTAAAGATGAAAATTCAAATGTGGAACTTTGGTATGTGGATACTAGTTGAAAATTATGTTGTGAATGTATAATCGATGCAATGAATCATGTAAATAAACACACATTTCTTACATGAACATTAATACATATAAGGATTCTCATATGAAATTTTTAATGTATATGGATATGAGTTATGCAATATCCAAATGACTAGAGTGTTGAGGTGAACAAAGCATGGCATGGCATGACAAGGAAATGCATGGCATGGCATGGAAAGTCAAGGAAAGGAAAGGCATGACATGGCATTGTAAGGAAAGGCATGGCATGGAAGGGCATATCATGGAAAGGAAAGGTACGACAAAGCATGGGATAGAAATACAAGGCATGCCATGGCAAGGCAAGGCATGGATTGGCAAGAAAAGGCATGGCATGGAAAGGTAGGGCAATGCAAGGCATGGAAAGGAATGGTATGGAAAGGCAAGGGAATGCAAGGCATGGCATGGAATGGTATGGAATGCAAGGAAATACATGGCATGGCAAGGCAAGGCATGGCATGGAAAGGAAAGGCATGGAATGACATGGCATAGAATGCAAGGCATGGCATGACATGACAAGGAAATGAAATGAAAGCCATTTCATGGCATTGCATGGAAGGGAAAGGCATGGAATTACATGGCAAGGAAATGCATGGCATGACAAGGCAAGGGAATATAAGGAATGGCATGGCATGGAAAGGAAAGGCATGTCATGGCATGGCATAGTAAGTGATGGAAAGACATGGAATGAAATGACAAGGAAAGGCATGGCATGGCATGGAAAGGAAAGGCATTGCATGGTATGGCATGGAAAAGCATGGCAAGGAAACTTATGGCATGGCATGGCATGGAAAGTCTAGGCATGGAATGGAATAGCAAGACAAGGAACGACATGACCTGGAAAGGAAAGGCATGGCATGACAAGGCAAGGAAAGGCATGGCATGGCAAGGAAAGGCATGGAGAGGCATGGTATGGAAAGGCAAGGCATGTCATGGAATGGCATGGCATGGAAAGGAATGACAAGGCATGGAAAGACATGGCATGGAAAGGAAAGTCATGCCATGGCATGGAATGGAAAGCTAAGGCAAGGAAAGGCATGGAATGGCATGCCAAGACATGGCATGGAAAGCCAAGGAAAGGCACAATATGGCATGGCATGGAAAGCCAAGGAAAGGCACAATATGGCATGGCATGGAAAGAAAATGAAAGGTAAGGACAGACAAGGAAGGGCAAGGCAAGGTAAGGGAATGAAAGGAAAGGCAAGGCTAGGAAAGCAAAGGCAAGGGAACACAAGGCTAGACATTGATCACATACTTTGTTGCGAACAACCCATCCACTTGGAATATTGCACATACATCCATGGAGTTTTCTACCTTGGAATTCACACATGTGGAGTGGTTTCATGCATGCACATTCTTGGAGGGAACATTCTATTTGGACACTTGGCATTTGAATTGGATTGGTGCCTATTTTTGGTGGTGTGTCTCCTTCTTTTTCTTCTTAGCTTGATAGATGTCTCAACTGTGCCTATGTGTTCTAGGCTAGTTGATGGACACACTAATTACTGAGATCAACCATAGATATCTTAGCCTAAGTTTAACGTAGGAGAATCGGTAATGTTTTTTCTTTGAGTGGAATGTGGGTCCCAATATGAGTGGGGTGCACCTCATGAGCTAGTGAGTGCTTTGTCAGACCTAGTCTAAGGGGGGAAAACCACTTAGCGGAGAGTGTGGTCCAACCCAAAGGAGGAGCCTCAAGCTAAGCCATTGAAGGCTAGGTTGGGCACACATATCAAGGTAAGATGGACGTTGATGGAAGGATAAAGAGAAGGGTTGAGGGTGAGAGACACAGATTAATCATTTTTGTGATTGCAAGTGAGTTGAAGAAGGGTGCTTGAGGATGAGAAAGGAGGATGAATTGTTCTAGGAAAAACAACAATTTGATGATGGTGATTTTGGGTGTTGAAGGAAGCGGGAAAGAGGCTAACATCAATACATACTAGGTAGCCAACACCTATTCTTACTCAGGTCAATTTTGTATCAGACAAGAGGGGTTAAAGGGGTTCGTACATCCTCATCAAGGATAGGCCAAAATTGGTTGTAAGTTTCAGCAAGGAACAAGGTCGATTTATGGCCATATTTACAGTCAAAAGTGGGTTGTATTGAAGGTCATACAACTACAACAAGGATTTTTGAGATGGTTGGGTTGTACAGTTCCTATGGAGAGCTAAGTTCTTCCTAGAAATTTATGAAATATTCTTGCTGTAAAATTTCCTCAGAAGTCTCAATAAAAGCCCCTCCTTTGTTGGTTTTCCCCACACTGGGGTTTCTAGGGTATTTATGGTGTCCTTACATATTTTTTTCTTGGTTTTATGTATTCTTATGTTTTTATTTTGTTGTTATATAACTTAGTTGTGGGTTATTAGCATAATTTTCATATTTGTATAAGAAAATATAAATTTTTGAGTTTAGTAAATTATTGGCTATAATTTCATATGTCGAGTTAAGGGAAAATAACATGGCATCAGAGCTCAACTTGTGAGTACAAGACAAACCAAGGTTTTTTTTTTGTAGACCACAAATATTAAATCGACAAGTGGGATGTATAACCAGAGAAAGTGGGGTATCCAAAGGGGCTAACTCAAATGGTTGGCCTAAGGTTCGAAGATGAGCTAGAGGGTGCCTCAAACTTCTTTCCTTAGAGGGAGCATAAAGGCTTGGTGTTGGAAGAGAATGGGATATTGGAATTGGCTAAAGGTAAATAATTCACCCCATGTGATCCATCACAGCTAGAATCCCACATCAAAAAGGATGTAAAGACAAGGAGGATTATTGTGGATGGATTCAAATACCACATTATTCCCCATTTATCTGCAAAGAAGACAACTAAGAATATGTGGGAGGCCCTAGTAAATTTCTACCAGTATGATAACTAGATCTAGAATATGTTGATTAGAGAGTAAGAAGAATGAAAGTGGCCAAGGGAGAGTCGGTGGTCACTTACCTCACAAATTTCAGTGAGATCAAAGATGAATTGGTAGTTGTTGGAGAGGTCGTGGATAAGACTGAGTTGGTGAGGACAGTCTTAAATGGCTTCAAAAAGTAGTGGGAAGTACTTTTCCGAGGAGTGGTGGATTAGGAGAAAATCCTTGATTGATATAGGTTCTGGGGTGACTTCACCTAGGAGGAATTGAAATTTGATGCCACTTAGGCTAGCTAACCAAAGCATGAAGAGGAGGAGTAGTGGAGTAAGAGGTTATAGAGACATGGACAAAGTGAAATGATTTGCATGTCACAAGACTGGTCACTATGCTAGCTAGTGTCCCAATAAGAAGAAGAAGATGGAGGAGGAAGAAATGGCATCCTCAAAATCTACTGAGATAGATGAGTTTGGGAAGAAATTTGGGGAGAGTTGGTTCCAACCTAGTGAGTTCTTTGTGGGACCCTTTCTAAGGGGAGCACACCACTTAGTGGAGAGTTGGGTCTAGCCTGAAGGAAGCACCTCAATATGAGCCATTGAAGGCTATGTTGGGCACACATCTCAAGTTAATATGGATGAATATGGAAGGATAAAGAGAGGGGATGAGGGTGAGGGGCACACAATACTCATTTTTGTGATTGCAAGTGAGTTGAAGGAGAGTGATTGAGGTTGATGAAGGAGGGAGAATTATTCTAGGGAAAGCATGATCTGGATTTTATGAGAAGAATGAAATGAATACATATTATTAATAGGTTCTTAACACAAAATAACAGAGATACAATAAAACTGATTTTCTATTCAATAACGAAATAAGATGAAACTATAAAAGCAATGAAAATAAACTTTCTGGAATGGTGGTAGCTTATCTCTGAGAAGAGATGTGACGACAATGCGCATTCACAAGAAGAAGGTTACAATGAGTCTCGGAAGGAATTTTTACAATAATAAAGAATGCCAAAAACCCTAGACATCCAAAAACCTAACCCTAGGATATGAAGCGCCAAAAGTCATGTGGGCCCTGTTTGGGTAAGTTAGTACATCAACTTCCCTGGGTCGTAACGTTTTCATACGATCTTCGTTTTAGGCGTGTGATAGCCCGTTGGAAAGATATCATTGAGGAGATTCATTTTGGGGGCTCAATAATGCATTTAGATATCATTTAGGAGCTCTATCCTGAAAAACCTTGATTTAGGCCCTCAAAATGGCCCCAGAAGTTAAAACTGCTAAAAATAGTAAATTGTCAGAAAACTGTTTTGAGCCAGTTAGAAAAGGTGGGTGGCCACCGATATCCATATGGATAAATCCTCCCTCCTTAGGAATAAATGGTCTCCATTTCGTTGAGGTCCCCCATCAGATGAGGAAATTTCTGCTGAATTTGGCCCCGGGTGAGCCACTTGCCTTGGTGCAAGAGCTGCCCTACTTTGATGACTCGATAAAGATGGATCCTTTGTTGTCAAGTGCCCTTGATCTGTTTGTCCACAATATAATCATTGGATACCTATTGTATGCAGTTGAGGTTGAGCTCTGTTGGTGTCAGTTGTCCTACTACTTCTGAGGTGTCCAATAATGGTGGGAAATAAGGGCGAAGGAGATCCACGTTGAACACTGGGTGTAGGCCAAGGAAAGGAGGAATGTTGAGCTGAAAAGAATTATCCCCCATGGCTTTGGTGATAGTGTACGACCCATAACGGAGTGGGAGAAGCTTCCTATGGGGTCCTATAAGTCATTCTTTCTGCAAGTGAAACCAAACTTTGTCACCCACCTGAAACTTATGTTGCACCCGATGTTGATCATGGCGTTGTTTGTACTTATCGTTGGACTTCTGTAGGATATCCTAAACCTATTCGTAGATGTGTTGGATCCACACAATGAACCAGGTGGCTTTGTCAGCTTCAGTGGGAGCAGGAGATGAGTCGGTCGAGGTGACCGCAAGGGGAAGTGCAACATCTATGGGACCCAATGGTTGGAATCCAAACCCCACTTGAAACGGGTTATGGTTGGTTGAGCTATGCAAGGCTCATTTGTAGCTATGATGGACATAGGGAAGGCTCTCATCCCATGTGCAAGGGTGATTTGAATTATACATGTGAAGGATATGCACAATCATTCGATTTACAAACTTGGTTTGGCCATTTGTTTGGGGGTGGAAGGCCATGGATTTGGTGAGCTTGGTGTCCAACAGTGACCAAAGGATCGACCAGAATGTGCTGAGAAATAGACTATCCCTATCTGAGACAATGGTTTGTGGGATTCCAAAATGTACCCATATTCGTTCAAAGAAGATCTTGGCAGTGGCCTCTACTGTGATGCTCTTCTTGCAAGCAACTAGAATCGCCATCTTAGAAAAGCGATCAACAACCACAAAAACACAGTCATTTCCCCGCTTGGTGGAAGGGAGGCTTGACATGTAGTCCATCGAGATGGATTCCCATGGCCTTTCAGGAGTAGGAAGAGGGGTGTACAGGCCCTATTTCTTAGTGGTTGGTTTGGCAATATCACAGGTAGCGTAGGACCTGATATACTTGATGACCTCCTGTCAAAGTTTTGGCCAGTAGAAATTTTTCTGTAGAATCGCCACTATATTTTCGACACCGAAGTGTCCTGCCACCTGACTATAGTGGGCTTCCCATATTATGTTCGCTCGTTCACTTGATGGAATACAAATATGGCCTAGAAGACACAACAACCCATCCTGAAGATAGAAATTATCGACAACTGCGTTTGCACCCAAAACTTGGTAGGTGGTGGTGTAGTTAGGGTCTGTCTCATAGAGTTGGGGCCATCCATATGTCTCATGGCCGCAAGATTCTAGAACCCTGGTGAGTGCCGCAACTGGCGGTCTGCCGAGGAAATCAACGATGCGATTTGTGCTTCCTATTTTATACTTGATGTTGAGGTGGAATTGCTGCAAGTATGTGGACCACTTTTGATGGCGATCATTCTGCAATTTTCCCCATGTCTGCATGAACTATAGTGGATTAATATCAGTGTGGATGACTGTCTCCTTCCCAAGAATGTAATGTCTTCATTGGCGGCATGCTTGCACAATGGATTACATTTTTTTGTTGTAAGTAGAGTACTCATGGACAATATCTGACAGTGTCTCACTATGATAGGCCACAAGGTGGCCGTGATGAGTGAGAACGACACCCACAACATAGTCCGAAGCATATGTCTTGATCTCAAAGGGATGATGCAGGTCTGGTAGTGAAAGTACTAGGGTTGAGAACAAGCACTGCTTCAAATCATCGAGCGCTTGTTGTTGGAACTGGCCCCACGTAAATTTCACCTTACCACCACCCTTGTTTATTTGGCTGAGGGCCCATTCAACATGGGAGAATCCCAACATGAACCTGTGGTAGAAATTGGCAAGGCCCAAGAGGCTCTGAAGCTCAGTGAGTGTTGTTGGGGCTGGCCAGTCACAGATGACTTGGATCTTGGCTAGATCAACATGTATGCCATGTTTCTCAATGATGTAGCCCAGGTAATGGACCCTTTCAATGTCGAAGGAGCATTTTTCCAAGTTGGCGTATAGCTTGTTCTTTTGCAGGGTGTGCAAAACCTGTTGAATATGTTGCAAGTGTTCGGCTCAAGTATTGTTGTAAATTAGAATGTCATCCAAATACACCACTACAAAAGTATTGGTGAATGATCATAGGATATCATCCATCATCCTCATGAAAGTGGTTGGAGCATTTGTCAAACCAAAGGGCATGACCAACCATTCAAAAAAGCCTTCCTTTGACTTGAAGGCAGTCTTCCATACATATGTCCATTCTATTGGGACCTGGTGGTAGCCAGACTTGAGATCAATCTTACTGAAGTTTTTCCCCCCCATGAGTTGATCAAGGAGGTCATCGATTCAGGGAATCGGGTACCGATTTCTGACTGTGATTTTATTCAGAGCCCGGTAATCAATACAAAGTTGCCAGGTTCCATATTTCTTTTGTACCAGCATGATTGGGCTCCCACAAGGTGATGATATGGGGCGGATTTTCCCCTTGTGGAGCATTTATTGGATCTGTCGCTTGATCTCCTCATTCTCTAACAAATAGTGACGATAGACTGGCCCATTAGGCAACGGTGTGTCGAGGGTCATATCGATGGGGTGCTTGACCTGGAAGTGCAGAGGTACCCCTGTAGGTGAGGAGAAGATATCTGAGTATTCTTCCATGACCTTATATACTTGCTTCTATTGTGTGGAGAGGTCGGCCGAAGAGACCCTAGATGTGGTTGTGATCTTTTTCTTATTCTAAGAGTTAATTGCAAAGAAGACAAACTTCCCCATCTGAGAGATGACCTTCCTACATTTCTTAGCAGAGATCAAGGAAATAGCACTAGGTGGGATTGCCTTGGGTATCCTGTACAATTTCCTATTCAAAGTAATAATAACACTATGAGGCCTAGACTCATATATAGCATGATGTTTCCATAAATAAGGTTGGCCCAAAATAACATCACAAACTTTGAGAGGAGAAAAATCACACAATACCTCGTCTTTGAAGGGCTATGTCATACGACAGTTGACACTGTTGGCTGACATGGAGATCACTTCCTTGGTGGAGCCATCCAATGGTGTAGGGTTGTGGGTGTCACGTTGTTGGCAGGGCCAATCGCTTGACGACCTCTGCTGGGATGAGGTTATTTTGGCTACCGCTATCAACAATGAAGTGCAACAGGGTGCCTTTTACCCACATCTGTGAATGGAAGAGGCACTCTCCTTCTTTTGGCTCTTCTGGTTCACCAGCCTAGAGCTTGGTGGTAGCAAAGGTGGCACTGGGTTCCACGTCAATGATCCGTCTTCCCCTTTCTGGTCCTGGCTCAGAGTTAGAATCTACATCTAATTTAGAGGCTTTCACTTTAGCCACTAGCGACTGCTTTGAGCGGCAGTCGACAGTGTTATGCCAAGGACTCTTATGGAAGTCACACCACTTACCGATATATTTATTTGTCTTTCCAATGTCCTTCTTTTCTTGCGGCTTGGACTGGTTGTCTTGATACTTTCCATCTTTTCTCTATCCTTTGTTCGGTGGGTTGGGGTCACCCTTTCCTGGCTTTTATTGTGAAGGGTTACCAGGCCAAATTGCTGTGTCTTTTCTTTGAGCTTCTGCTCAATTTTCATGACATATCGGTAGGTCATGCCCAAGGATGAGATGTGTAGAAATTCCATTTCGGTCTGGATGTATCTATGAAGAGAACAATGATACTTGAGCACCAGATGTCACTCTGAATCTTTGATACCCAACTTGGTGCACAAGGTATGGAAGATATTTGTGAAAGCTGGCACTACTTGGTCTCTTTCTTGCCACAGTGTGGTCCATTTGGTATACAGGTCATCATAAATTTTGACAGGGTAGTATTGTTCCTTAATAGCATCCCTGAAGGATTCCCAAGTGGTCGTGACTAAAAATAATGAGGTTTCCTCTATTTCTTTTTGCTCACAGAAAGTTTCCCACCAATCTTTGACATGGGGAATGGATTTGAGGAGCGCAAAAGTAATCTTTTCTCTATTCGAAAAGTTATGGACAGAAAAATATCCTTCTAGTAGATTCAACCACTTGTCTACAACATCTGCGTCTATATGACCTTCAAATATAGGAATATCAAATTTTATTTGTACCTTGAAGGGGGCGATGCCTCCATTTGAAGAAGATGTGTTACCTGTTGATAGTCGTCGAAGGATTTGCGTGAAACTATCTATCATCTCATTCCTCTGTTGCATGAGGGATTCCTCAATCAACAGTTTTAAATGATCTCTTATCTCATCATATTTCTTTTCTCCTGCCATGGGAGGTCGCTTGGGCATGCGAGAGCTTCTGTCCTCAAGAGAAACAAACTCAAGACCCAACTCTTTGTACTCCGACCTCGTTGGTGACATACATTAAGACGAAAAGAAGCAGACCATTCTGATACCACTGATCCATATTTTATGAGCAGAAAAAATGAATACATATTATTAACAGGTGCTTAACACAAAATAATAGAGATACAGTAAAACTAGTTTTCTATTCAATAACGAAATAAGATGAAACTGTAAAATGTAGTGGAAACAAGCTTGCTAGAATGGTGGCAGCTTATCTCTGAAAAGAGATGTGACGACAACGCACATTCACAAGAAGAAGGTTACAATGAGGCTATGAATACCTTTCTACAATAATCAAGAATGACAAAATCCCTAGACATCCAAAAACCTAACCCTAGGAGATGAAGCGCCAAAAGTCATGTGGGCCCCGTTTGGGTAAGTTAGTACATCGACTTCCCAGGGTCATAACTTTTACATATGATCTCTATTTTAGGCATGTGATAGCTCATTGGAAAGGTATCATCAAGGATATTCATTTTGGGGGCTCAATCATGTCTTTGTCTATCATTGTGGAGCTCTATCCTAAAAAACATTCATTTAGGCCCTCAAAATGGCCTCGGAAGTTAAAACTGCTAAAAATAGTAAATTGCCAAAATTGTTAGAAAACTATTTTGAGCCAGTTGGAAAAGGTGGGTGGCCACCAATATCCATTTGGATCAAAGAAACAATCTGAGGAGGGTGATTTTGTGTGTTGAAGGAAGAAGAAAAGAGGTGAGAATCAAGCCATACTAGGTATCCATCACCTATTCTTACCCAAGATAATTTTGAAGTAGACAAGAGGGGAGAAAGGGGGTCGTACAACCTCATCAAGGATAGGCCAAAATTGGTTGTAAGTTTTAGGAAGGAAAAGGGCCAATTTCTGGCCATATTTACAGTCAATGGTAGGTTGTACTGAATTTTGTACAACTACAACAAGGAGTGTTGACATATTTGGGTCGTACAGTGCCTGTGGAGAGCTAAGCTCGCACAAAAATTTGTGAATTGTTCTTGTTGTAAAATTTCCTCATAAGCCTCAATAAAACCCCCTTCTTTGTTGGTTTTCCCCACACTAGGGTTTCTAGAGTATTTCTGGTGTCCTTGTGTATTTTGTTCTTGGTATTGTTTATGTTTCTACTATTACCTTGTTATATAAATCAAATGTAGATTATTAGCATATTATTCAGATTTATATCAACAAGTATAAATTTATGAGTTTAGTAAATTAATGGTTATAATTTCATATGTTGATTTAAGGTAAAATAACACCCTTCATGAGAATTATTTGGTTTACACTACTACCATTTTTGGATGAGGGAGAATTTCTTTGGAGAGGATAACGTCTACATGATGTAACATGGTCAACCATGGATAGAGGAGAGATATAACTAATTCATTATTATTATATTTATTTTACTTTTCATGAAGTTAGTTAGTGTTAGGGTCCTAACCCGCACATAGGTAGAACAATATATTCGGATGTAATAAAGGTCAATATTAAAAAGGCCTTTCAATAAAATATAATAAGGAGGATGTAAGAAGACCTAATAGAAGCTTCCGCTTCTATAAGGATCTTCCTCTACTTGCTTCTTTTAATAGACATATTTATTATAAATAGGAGTCGAGGGTATGAGAACCCTAGCTTGGATAATATTGTAATAGAGTGCTGCTCAACTGGAGGTTGCCCCCTCGAAGAGGCCTGCGAACATTGCTTTCAAAATCAAAGTGTTATTTCTGTTGTTGTTCTTATATCATTTCAGTGCTATTGTGGTGATTGTTCTGGTTATATTGTTGTTATTATGCCATTTATAGCATTTTATTTATGTTTTTCATACTTTTTATATCTGGTATATTACAAGTGGTATCAGAGTACTTTCCTCAGAAGAAAGTGTGGGTTAAAAAATTTTCAGGGTAGAGACGTATTCCAGCATCTTTAAGCCACAAAGATCTGTCGTTACGTGCATAAACCTAAGGTTGAGGGATTCATACATGTAGGAAATACAAGTGGTACTTAAGCGCACATCTGTTGGCCACCCTTGTAACCCCTATTGGTACCCCTTCGAGTGGTAGCGCATCAAGAAACACCTGTGTACAGATCGACCTAGATTATCTAAATCCCTCTTTAGATAAACTGATCGGCCTCCTAATTGCTATACTGTCACTCAGAACATCACTCGGGAATATACTCTCTAGTACTTGGGTAGTCGGGTAGTACGACTAACGGTACGGTCTATCCTCCTTAGTTAGTGCCGTGATATATTGGGCCGAGTACTACTGTTGGATCCCACACGTATATCAGAGAGCTATAGCACATGGAAAACCCTTCTTTGTAGAACCCTTGAATACCTAACCCTTGTGGACAGAAACATAAACAAATTAAAACAAACAAGAACTATTGTCTCACAATTTTGTTCGGGTTGCCAAATCACTACACATTTATTCCTGGTTAAGCATTTGGGCATTTCATCATTGCAGTATTCTTTAGACCGGAGTATAACTCCACA
>SNQJ01S0145892.1:24020-38111 GCA_010110895.2 Picea sitchensis
TGGTTCCATGAAATGTGGAGGGCATTGTGAAAATGTGTGTCTCCAAATTGGTGACTACCACTTGAAATCCCATATGTTTTCTATTGACATGGGAGGTTGTGACATCGTGTTGGGTGAAGACTAGATAAGGACTTCATGATCATTCCATTCCCCTTGTACCCATAACTCTTCCTCCCAATATCGATATGTATCGTCACCCATTTTCCCCAAAAAATGAAATTGAGAAAATGGTCCAGGAACTCCTTAATGCAGGCATTATTCGCCCTAGTATGAGCCCCTACTCTTCTCCTATGGTCATGGTCCTAAAGAAAGAAGGTTCTTGGCGAATGTGTCCTGACTTCCATGCCCTCAAAAAACTTACCATCAAAGACAAATTCCCCATTCCTGTCATTGATAACCTCCTAGATGAATTGAGTGGCGTCCAATTCTTCACTAAACTTGATCTTCGTTCAGGCTACCACCAGATACGTATGAAAGAGGCAGACATTCCCAAGACTTCCTTTAGAACTCATGAGGGCCACTATGATTTTTTGGTCATGCCCTTTGGCTTGTGTAATGCCCCCTCCACCTTCCAAAGCCTCATGAATAATGTCTTCCATTCTTTTCTCCGTCATTTTGTCTTAGTTTTCTTTGATGATATCCTCATCTATAGAAAAACCTAGACATACCATCTTGCTCATGTGGATTGAGTTCTCCATATACTCTCTCAACACCAACTTTTCCTAAAATAGTCTAAATGTGCTTTTGGCGCTTCATAAGTAGAATACTTGGGTCATCTGGTTGGAAAGGATGGCATCAGGGTGGATCCTAAAAAGATTAAATATATGAAAGACTGACCTCACCCAAAGACTCTTAAGAGATTGCATGGATTTATGGGCTTAACAGGGTATTATTGCAAGTTTGTTAAGAATTATGGGAAGATTGCAACACCTCTCACTGCTCTCCTAAAAAAGAACTCTTTTACTTGGAATCTAGCCACTGCTCAAGATTTTCAAACCTTGAAGATGTCCATGTGCACCACTCTAGTTCTCGCCCTTCTTGATTTCAAAAATACCTTTGTGTTGGAATGTGATGCCTTAGGAAAAGGAATTGGTGTTGTCCTTATGCAATAGGGTGGACCTTTGGCCTTTACCAGCAAGAAACTATCTGAAAGAAATCTTGGAAAATCCATTTATGAAAAGGAAATGTTGGCTATTCTGCATGTCGTTGATCTGTGGTGCCCTTATCTATTGGAGCAACGTTTCCAAATTAAGACAGGCCATCAAAGCCTCAAGTATTTTCTAGAACAACGCATTTCCTCCCCAGAACAAAAAAAATGGGTGACTAAGCTATTTGGATATGATTATGAGATCATTTACAAGAAGGGCAAAGAAAATGTGGTTGCGGATGCACTTTCCCAAAAATATGAAGATGAAGGATCCCTTTTTTCTCTTTCATTCATTGTACCAAATTGGCTACAAGATCCCAAAAGTTCACATCTGATCCAACAATTGCAGTCCAATGCTCCAGCTTCCCTAGGGTACTCTTCTCTCCATGATGAACTTCGATAAAAAGGTCATTTGTATTTAAGTAAACAATTAAAGCTTAAATCCACGGTACTTTATAAGCTTCATGATACACCCACAACAGGGCACTCCGGATTCACCAAAACCTATGACAGGGTCAAACGTTCCTTTTTCTGGGATGGTATGAAATAGGACATTAGTAATTTTGTTGCTGAATGTGATGTGTGTCAATGCAACAAGGGAGAAATAGTCAAATCTTCGGGAACACTGCAACCACTCCTGAATCCACCTGTTATTTGGAAGGATATCTCTATGGATTTTATTATTGGCTTACCCAAATCGGGAAATAAATCAGTCATCATTGTGGTTGTTGATCTCCTTTCCAAGGATGCTCATTTCTGCACCCTTCAACAACCGTTTACATCATCCAAAGTGGCTCAAATTTTCATGGATTAGGTCTTCAAGCTTCATGGCATGCTGCACTCTATTTTTTCTAATCGCGACCCAAATTTCACAAACAATTTTTGGCAAGAACTGTTCAAGATACAAGGCACCAAATTGCATCTCAGCACAACTTATCATCCCCAAACTGATGGCCAAACGGAAGTTGTCAACAAGTGTTTGGAAACATATTTGAGGTGTTTTGCCTCGGGAAAGAAAAATCAGTGGGCTCAATGGTTACCCCTAGCTGAATGGTGGTACAACACTTCATACCATACAACTACATGCTTGACTCCTTTTGAAGCAGTGTATGGACAGAAGCCACCTTCAATTCTCTCATACTTATCAAGTTCCTCAAAGGTCCAGGCGGTTGACCATACACTTATAGCTTGAGAGGATATTCTTTGTACCCTCAAAGAGAATTTGGTCATGGCACAGAATCACATGAAGCAATAAGCAAATCAAGGTCGCTCTGAACGTCAATTTGCAGAAGGGGATCAAGTGTTTCTTTGACTGCAACCTAACAAGAAAACATCCCTCAAGGCCGAGCATTGTCAGAAGCTAGCACCCAAATTTTATGGTCCTTATACCATTCTCAAGCGTCTGGGACAAGTAGCCTATCATTTATCTTTTCCCAGCCATTCGAAGCTACATCCTATTTTTCATGTTTCATGCTTAAAGAAGGTGATTGGAGCTAAGTGCCAAATTCAAACCAACCTTCCCAAGTTAGCTGAAGAAGGATCCATTTGGCTATAGCCAGAAGAAGTTTTGGACCAGCGTGAGCATCGCCTATGTCAGAGAACCATCAAGGAAGTGCTAGTCGAGTGGAAAGATACAACTCTAGCAAATGCCACTTGGGAACCAACTACCATTCTGCAACAATTTCCTCATTTCAAGCCTTGAGGACAAGGTTGTTTTTAAGGGGGCGGACATGTTAGGGTCCTAACCCACACATAGGTAGAACAATATATTCAGATGTAATAAAGGTCAATATTAATAAGGCCTTTCAATAAAATAGAATAAGGCGGGTGTAAGAAGACCTAATAGAAGCTTCCGCTTCTAGAAGGATCTTCCTCTATATGCTTCTTTTAATAGACATATTTAGTATAAATAGGAGTCAAGGGTATGAGAACCCTAGCTTGGATAATATTGTAATAGAGCAGTGCTCAACTTGAGGTTTCTCCCTCGAAGAGGCATGTGAACATTGCTTTCGGAATCAAAGTGTTATTTCTATTGTTATTCTTATATCATTTCAGTGCTATTGTGGTGATTGTTCTAGTTATATTATTGTTATTCTACCATTTCTAGCATTTTATTTTTGTTCTGCATACTTTTTATATCTGGTATATTACAGTTAGCAAATAACAATATTTAGAAGAGTTGTCTCTCTCCATTGTAAAGGGTGGAGAATTTGGGTATTTAGGAGCTCTCCTCTTGGGCTACATTGTAGAAAATTTTGGTAATCTTAATGTAGAATTTGAGGTATATTTTTATTTGATGTGAGGCTTTATTTTTCACTCATATTTTATGCGTTGATTTTGTATTAAGAAACCCATGTAACATGTTGTGATTACCATTATAATGAACCATGGTACATTTTGGATAAAGTAATTTGAGGTTTCAACTCACTTATTTCTATTTTGATTATGTTATCCTGCATTATTCTTATTATTGATTCCTGGATTCTTAACTAGGATGAGACTTCAGTATTTTGTCAAATTTAGGTCCTTGAGAACCATTAATTGTGTATGTATTTACCACTTAGCAATATTTTCCACCATAAGAGATTCGTTAATGTGTAACTTAAGTATTTATAATCACTCTAGAAAAAACCCACATAAAATTCATACATTCATCAACATTGAATGCATAAACAATGAGATTCATNNAGTCAACATCATCTAAATTGTACATTTTTTACAATATTGCACATCGTTTCCAATATACATAACGACAACAAGTTTCCTAACATAAAAAATAGCCATATGGTGGCCTGGATACAAAATGACAATAATTGGTCACTCATTGACCACTGCCACCCTTGCCACCCATAGGAGAATCCTGAAAATTGATCTTTCTTATCTTGCTCAAAGAAGCACCTCGAGGGGTTTTGTGTCTGGATGTGGTTCATGTCTCCGGAGACTGCAAAAAGAAAAAAACATTGTTATAAGTTTATTTCTGCAACGAATTAAAAGACTCACAAAATAATATTTTGTAAGTCAACAGAAGACAACTCATCACATATGGTACTGAAAAACGTGAGGGTGTTACCCTCCTCTATGACCCTAATCTCTCAACAATGTCACCCTATGTCATTTACAAGGATGAAAGCATGAAATTTAAACAAATATGCATAAAATCAATTCCATTCATGATACACAAAAAATTGATCATCAACACATTATCCTATCGTGAATATCTCAGGTTATACAATCTACTCCAAGGCAACAACTATCATGGAAGCCTCATAGGATGGCGTAGATGGAAATGGTGGTGGGGGTGGGTGGCATACGGGTGTATCCACTATGGATGAATGTGATGAAAGAGGTAGTGCATATGGGTGGCCTGCGGGTGCTTCCATTGAGGATGCACCAAATAAGAAATATATTGGGAGTGAATTATGATGAACCCCCATGGGTTGTACAAGCAATGGAATAACGCCTAGCCTGGAAATAAGTAACCCAAAATCTGTGATCGACTACCCAAAAATTGAACTAGTACTCTAACTAGTAAAAATATCAATAGTTTGCATACATATTAATAATATTGTTATTAGTACCAAATAGTAAAATACAACAACATAAATACAACAAAATTGAGATTTAAACAAGATTTAAATCAACACATTATATTTGTGAAGCAGGTGACTTGTCCATCCTAGGTGGACATTGCTCGACACTGCCTGCTCTCATAACTTGTAGGAACATAAGAACATTATAAATTTGAGGATGTCAAAAAATAAATAAATCACTATGGTAGCATTTGCATGGGTGATGGAGAGAGACACCAATGCATCTATCAACGTAGAGGGTCTGTTATTCAAGCGTAGAAACTTCAAAACATCATAGGATAAAATATAGAAATACATACACATAATACTATATAAATATATAACGATGAAGAACATAGAGATGGTTAAAATACTAACCCTCTACAAGAAGATGTATTGTCCACTTGCCTCCATAGGCCCATAATAGGTATGCCTGCAACTCAATCATCTGGGAGGTTCACATGGAAGATTGATATATCCGTGTGCCCTCTCCTCACTGAAATTTTCTCTAGGGGTTGAAGATTTGATCCCTCTATCAATGTCACCGACAGGTGGGTGAGATGTTATCCCAGTTGTATGTCTCTATAGGTCAAAATCCACTATTCTAGGCCACTTTTTGGGGATTTTTTAGATTTTCAAAGGAAAAGTGACCCTAGATCACAAAATTGAAAACTTTTGTTTATTCAACACTTTATACATTCATTGATAAAAAAACTTTAGTTTAGTGAAAATTTTCCAGAAGTGCACAGATTCAGAGATAGCCAGTTTTGCTAAAAATTCTATGGAAAAAGGGGTGAAAAGGGAAAAATGGTCATTTCCAAATTGTTTGCAGTTTTTTACTAGAGAATCAAATTGAAAATATGATATTTTTATGAATTCCTTGTCATTATTATTATCTATGCCTCATATAAAAGTTTCTCTATATCTTGACATATTTTCTTCTGTAGTACATTGAAGTTGGCATTTCAATAAAATTATACTAGTGGAGAAAATGCACAAATGGGCTGAAAGTGGATTTTTTAGGAAGCCATAACTTTCAACTCAGATATTGGATTGGGGCATGAGTACATTCTTTGGAAATATGATTCAAAGGATAATAACCTAGACTTGTTATAATTTGGAGGATTGTGATATAAATATTCATAAATTGAGCAGTAAAAGGGACCTATAGCATTAATTGACAATTTTTTATGATATGCATATTTCTAACAAAAATGGTTTCTTGCACATAATTTATATTTAGGGGGTATAGCATATCATTTTAGGATAATAATCCATATTCAATAAATGGAGGAAGGAAAGGGATCCTTCATTCATGATAAAGAAGCTAAAGGACAAAATATCAATGTTGGTAATGGAGAGAGGAAATCAAATGGGCACAAGGGCAAAGGGGAGAAAGAAACATTAATTGCGACTGTGAGAATCTTGAGAATAGAAGTACAAAGATACAAAGAAGAAAATGAAAGGTTTATAAGATAACAAAATCAAATAAATTCTCAAGTGATGCAAATCCTAAATCAATTGTAGAGGAAAACAAAGAATGGATCAAACTCAAGACATGATGAAGAGGGAGAATATCATGAAAGAAGAGATAAATACAGACGGGTTGGTTATTCAAGAAGTTATAGAAGAACTCATAGACATCACTCACCTCACTTATCAAGGAAATTTTATGATATGAAGATTCCATAAGTAATCTAGAGGTGTCTTCTATTAGGCACCAAAGAAGAAGACATGAATTGGATAGTTTGCAAGGAGAGTTCAAGAAGCTTAAGCCACCATCCTTTTATGGTGAACGAGAAAGGGAATACAATTTTGAGGCATGGTTTCTTGGACTTGGGAGGTATTTTCAGTTGCATAACTACTCATCAAACCTAGAAGCCAGAATTGTCACTTACGATTTACATGGAAAATATGTTATGTGGTGGGATCAACTTAAGAAACATGAACACATAAATGAGAGCATGATCACTTGGAAACAATTCAATAAATATTTTAAGAAGGAGTTCCTTTCAGAACACTTCTATGACAAGAAAATGTAGGATTTCTTTGAGCTCGAGCTGGGAAGCATGACCATGGAAAAGTATGAAAATAAGTCATTGGGATTGATAAAGTATGTGGGGTTTATAAAAGGTGATAAGGTGAAAATATAAAGGTTTTTTAGTGGACTCCCTTCATTTTATAAAGAGAATATTAAATATGATGATCCCAGGAAATCGTTTGAGACCATCGGGAAGGATAAGTAATTGTATGAGCAAGGAAAGGGAAGAGAACATTTGTAGAAATATAGGAAGGATAAGAAGAAGGAGAACTATGACCAAAGAAAGAAAGGATTCAAACCTTCTTTCAATAGAAATAACCCAAATATAAATCAACAAGACCATCCTGCTAAGGATGAATCCAAGAAAGAAGAATCCTTGGGAAAGGGGGATACCACAAATCCAATGTTGGGGATGCAAGGAAGATCACCTGTACAAGTATTTCTCTCATAGAAAATACAAAGTGAAGACCAGGCACAAAATTATAGAGGCTAAAATAGTAGAAGACATGGAAGAATATATGGATCGTTAGAATATTGAAAAGCATATTACCAATCCAATATGATAAAAGTGGAAGGTGATATCATTAATCATCATGTTTATGTTTTAATTTATTCGGTAGAAATCCATTGTTAAATTTATCCTAAAATAGTGGATAGATTACATTTGGAGAAAAGTAAGATTGAAAAATAAAGTTTGGTTCAGCTAGCTATTGGACTTAAAAAAGAATCAATGAGATGGTCAAAGGTTGCCCATAAGTCTTAACAGAGTGAATACTAATGGTAATCTAAATACTATACCATTGAGATCTTATATTATTCTAATTGGAATGGATTGGTTGGACAAGCGTCATGTTGTCTTAGAATTCCAAGACCCATTTCTATAAGGGATATTTCATCCTTATAGTTGAAGAGATGTTTTGGGAAAGGATCTCAATTGTATGCATCCCATGTGGAGGATCTAGAAAAAACAAATAGGCCAAGCATTGAAGATTTTTCGGTACTGCAAGAGTTTGAATATGTATTCCAATAAATATTAGGGTTTCCACCAAAGAGGGAGATAGATTTCTCTATTGATTTAGTACTAGGAGTTGCCCCAGTATAAAAAACACCTTGCAGGATGACTACACCAGAATTAAAAGAATTACAAATGCAATTGGAAGAATTGTTTAAGAAAGGGAGCATACGTCGTGTTTCACATTGGGTAGCACCAATAATATTTGTCACAAAGAAGGATGGAACATTGAGGCCGTGTATTGAATTTAGACAGATGAATAAAGCCACTATGAAGAAAAAATACCCTCTACCCCGAATTGATGACCTCTTTGATCAAATAAGAGGGGAAAAGATATTTGTAAAGATAGACTTGAGGTTAGGATACCACCAAGTAAAAATCAAGGAAGAATACGTCAATAGGATAGCCTTAGAAACTAGATATCGGAATTATGAATTTGTAGTGGTGCCATTTGGACTGACCAATGTACCGTCTATATTTGTGTGCTTAATGAATGTCATATTAAGAAATCATTTCTATAATTTTTTCATAGTATTATTGGATGACATACTTATCTATTCTAAGTCTGAGGAAGAGCATAAACATCACTTGAGATTGGTATCACAAGTGCTGAAGGAACATCAATTGTATTCCATTAGAAGATGTCCAACACCCAAGAATGTTTCAGAAATCATATTTGTATGGGATTAGTTGGTTACTAAAGAATATTTATAGCAAGGTTATCTAAGATTGCTCATCCCGTCACTTTTTTGCAAAAAAAGGAATCAAATATGAATGGACAATTGAGTGTGAAGAGAACTTTAATTGTTGAATGAATTGCTTACTAGTACACCTATTTTAAATATTGTTGACCAAAATGAAAATTTTGTGGTATGTACAGATGCATGCAAGGAAGGACTTCATGGAGTCCTCAATCAAAATGGACATGTCATTGGTTATAAGTCTAGAAATCTTAAAGAACATAAGAGGAACTATGCCACATATGACTTGGAACTTGTTGGCAGTGTTCATGCATTGAATATGTGGAGGAATTATCTCATGGGAAAGGGATTTGAATTAAGAACATACCATAGTGGTCTAAAATATATTTTCGAACAACCAAATTTGAATACCAAGAAAACGAGATGGTTGGAATTTTTAAGTGAATACGATTTTGACAGCAAGCATATCAAAGGAAACGAAAGTAAGTTTGTTGATGCACTCAATAGAAGAGTGCATCCCATGCATGCTACAACCATTAGTATGCATCAGTCAAATTTGAAGAGAAGAATTTTAGAGGTTGTTGTTACAGATCAACATTACCTAGAGGTAAAAGAAAGCTTACAACAAGAAAATGTATAGCATAAAATTAAAGAATATTAAATGAAGGAATATGGATTACTTATGCATAAATATAGAATTTATGTGCCTAGTTCCATAGAACATAGCAATCTTGTATTAAAAGAAATGCATAATGTTTTGTATGTCAAACATCTCGGTTACCAGAAAAAAATTCCATCAATAAGAAGCCAATTCGTTTGGCCATGAATGAAGAAAGAATTTTTTTATTACATTTCCAAATGTATGGAATGTTAGAGAGTGAATGTTGAGCATAGACACCCAATGGGTTTTCTACAACCATTACCAATTCCAGAGAAGAAATGGGAAGTGGTAACCATTGATTTTATAACTAAATTGCCCAGGATAGCAAGGAAAAATGATTCAATAATGGTAGTGGTTGATAAATTGACAAAGAATGCTCATCTTTTTCCAGTAAAAATGACTCATACAACAACTAATATTGCATACATTTACACAAGGGAGATCGTTAGGTTATATGGGATACCTAGAGAAATTGTTTCAAATAGAGATACTAAGTTTACTTCAAATTTTTGGAGGGGATTGTTTAAAGGATTGTTACAAATATGAACTTTAGTAGATCATACCATCCACAATCAAATGGGAAGACATAGATAGTCAACCAAGTAATCGAAAACATGTTGAGAATGTATGTGATGGATAAGCCATCTAAGTGGGAAGATTACTTGCACTTGGTTGGGTTTTTCTATAATAATGGGTATCAAGATTCATTGAAAATGATCCCATTTGAATATTTGTATGGTAGGAAATGAAATTCTCCAGTGAGTTGGGACAACGCAGTAGACATAGTTGTACTTGGGCCAGAATTGCTCAAGGATATGGAAGACCAGATTGTTAGAATTAAGTAGAATTTAAAGGTAGCTTAAGATAGACAAAATCTTTATGAAAATAAGAAAATGATAGCTAGAGAATTTAAAGTGGGGGAGCATGTGCTTTTGAAAGTGAAGCCCAAGAAGAGATAACCAAAGTTGGGTAGCTATACAAAGCTAGCGACTAGATTTTGTGGTCCATTTGAGATATTGGATAGAATAGCCTCGGTTGCATACGTGCTTGCATTGTCTGCCTCCATGAATGTGCATAATGTATTTCATGTCTCTTTACTGAAAAAGTATGTACATGATCATAACCACATTATTGATTGGAATTTGATTAAGGTAGAGCCAGAGGGAGACTTTCAGGTCTAGTCAGTGCACATATTGGACATAAAAGTCAAAATGCTCTGGAGTCAAGTTATAGAGTTGGTAAGAGTTCAGTGGACCTGCTACGGTCCTGAAGATTCTACTTTGGAGAATGAATATGCCATGCGGGTAGAGAACTCGCAACTCTTTCAATAATTTTGAATTTTTGAATTTTTGTTTTGTATATGCCTCGAGGACAGTGCCAAAATAAGGGGAGGGGAATGTAATACTCTGGTTTTGATTCCCCATATTAAATAATGTATTTTGTTAATTTATGAAATTCTGGAGTTCCTAAACAATTAAAAGAGGCGAGTGTGCCTAGGAACTGTAATGTTTTGATCATTATTAATAATAAAATACATCATTCGCTTCTAGACGAACAAGGACAAGAGTTGTAGGGGGCTTAGGTGGCTAAGTATTTTTATTATATTTTATTTACCCATAATTTTTTTAATTGAGAGAAGTGGTTACATGAGATTCTTGGGGAAGGTCATGTGGTTCTTGATTTCCAAGTAATTATATAAACCCATCTTTGGATTGTTTGGGGGGTTCACACTCTTCATTTTTTTCTTTCTCTCCATTCACTTGTTCACCCATTCATCATTCCTCATTCATTTTGATCTTGGCTTGGAAAATAAAAACTAATTGTTGGAGAGAAGCCATTGTTGGTTGGTTGTAGTGAATTCTGGTGTATTCTAGACATGAACCAATGCCTACATGTCTGAGATTCATTGGCATGCATTAATTTTTTCTCACAACTGTGAATCTTCAGAGACCTAGCATGGATATTCTTGATCAAATGAAATGGAGACATGGAAGGAGGTGGAAAACTTGAGGGACTATATCACGGAGAAGGGGGTCCATTCTCTTGGGTTGTGCACACTAGAGAGAAGAGAGCTCGTGTACTTTGGATTGATGTATGTTGAGAAGCCTATGAGACATTTAGTGTTGACTAGTTTGAGAATCAAAGTGACACCGTGGAACCGTCTATATGGATTCATAGCCCTAGCTTAGGGGTGACATCATTGTTGAGACTTGGAACAACAATGTCTATTGTTCAGTGGAACATCCTTGGTTTGCAACTAGTTGGTGATTCATTTCATTAAAGATAAGTTCTCTCTTCCATGGTTTCATTTATATGTATATTTATTTGTTATGTGTATTAATTTTTATCTTTGAGATTCATGTTTATAATATGCATGCTTGTTGGTTGTTATTGTGTATGGAATTATATTCATTTCTTTTAGGTTTTATAAGGAATCTTGATCTATACATGTCAATTTTCCATGCCTCTTTATTATTTAAAATTTATCAAAATTTGAAATCAGTTTTGAAGTGTGTTTTTGAAGTAGCCTTCCTAGCCTGTGGGTGGTTGGGTACATTACAATGGGATGGCATGGAATGACATAGCAAGGCAAGGCATGGTATGGCAAGGCAAGGAAAGGAATGGAATGGCATGGAAAGGCATGCCAGGGTAGGTGAAGGAAAGACATGGCATGGAAAGTCAAGGCAAGGAATGACATGGAAAGCCAAGGCAAGGAAAGGCATGGCATGGCATGGCAAGGAAAGGCATGGCATGGGATGGCAAGGTAGGGAAAATCATGGAAATACATGACAAGGAATGGCATGTAAGGTGAAGACAAGGCAAGGAAAGGTATGGCATGATAAGTAAAGGCATGGAAAGGAAAGGTAAGGCATGGCATGACAAGGAAAGGAAAGGCATGGTATGGTTGGGAAAGGCATGACATTATATGGCAAGGCAAGGCATGGCTTGAAAAGGCATGGATTGGCAAGCCAAGGCATGGAATGACAAGGAAAGGAAATGCAAGGCATGGCATGGTATGGCATTTAAAGGAAATTCAAGGCAAGGCATGACATGGAAAGTTAAGTCAGGCCATGCCATGGCATGGAAAATAATAGAAGGCGAAGGAAAGGAAAGGCATGACATGGCATGGAAAGGAATGGTATGGAAAGGTAAGGAATTGCATGTCAAGGTAAGGTAAGGCATGTCATGGCATGGCATAGCATGGCATGGAAAGGCATGGGATGGCGTGGAAATGGATGGCATGGAAATCGATGGCATGATATGGGATGGAAAAGAATGGCATGGAAAGGAAAGAAAAGAAAAGGAAAGAAAAGAATGACATGGCATGGAATGGTAAGGCATGGCAAGGGAAGGAAAGGAAAGGCATGGAAAGTCAAGGCAATTCATGGCATGGAAAGGAAAGGCATACCATGGCATGGAATGGAAAGGTCAGGAAAGACATCGCAAGGAAAGTCAAGGAAAGGCATGGCATGGAAAGGAAAAAACACTTCATTGGATGGAAAGGAAAAATTGTGATATAAAGTTAAGTCATATGTCCCTAGAAAAATGTTTTTATTTATTGGGATGATAAATGTTCCTTTTTTTGTGATTCTTGTTTCATTGCAATCCACATTTTTATTTAAATTTTTCCTTACGTAATGTTATGGAAATATATATTTAATGTTGTATAGGTTAATATGGAAAGCCACATGGAAATACATGCAAGGAGGTATTAGTCTATTTTAGATCATAGTGGTGTTCTAGGGATTTGTAAATGTAACAACCTATACTTTGGCCTTAGAAGGTTAGAACTTTTAATTTTACTTATCTTTGTGATTCATTTCTTAGTATTTGTTGGGTTTAGTTAGAATCATATAGACATTTGATGTGTATACATTTGATTATAATTATGTGTTGTGGAATATTTTTTTTATTTTTTATATGTTTATGATGATGATAATTATGTTATTTGTTTAAACTTGAAAATTGAAATGTGGAACTTTGGTATGTGGATACTAGTTCAAAATTATGTTGTGAATGTATAATCAATCCAAGGAATCATGTAAAAAAGCACACATTTTTTACTTGAACATTAATACAGATAAGAATTCTCATATGAAATTTGCAATGTATATGCATGGATATGAGATATGCAATATCCAAATGACTATAGTGTTGAGGTGACCAAGGCATGGCATGGAATGGAAAGGAAAGGCATGGCATGGAAATTCAAGACATGGAAAGGCATGGCATGGCATGGAAAGGCAAGTCATGGCATAGCAAGGCATAACATGGCAAGGAAAGGCATGGAAAAACATGGCATGGAAAGGCAAGGCATGCCATGGGAAGGCATGACATGGCAAGGAAAGGAAAGGCTTGGCAATGCAAAGGATAACAAGGAAAGGAAATGCAAGGAATGGCATGGCATGGCATGTAAGGAAAGGTATGGCATGGAAAGGCATGGCATGGCATAACATGGAATAACAGGAAAGGCATGGAAAGGCAAGGCGATGCAAGGCATGGCATGGCATGGAAAGGTTGTTGGAATAATGAGAGGGGGGGGTGAATCAATATTAATCTTTTTCAATAATTAGTAGTTACTTTTATATTTTGTTAATTACCACAATATATCAACAACAAACTTGTTTGTAAAATCAACTATATAAATATAATTAATAGGAATTACAAGGATTTTATGAAGAATAGTGAAAGACACCAATCCTTTTTAGAGCACCAACTCTAGGAGTTTTAAGCCCTAAATAGTGGCTCACTACCCCTTAATTGGGGCATATTACATTAGTAATGTTATTTTATTTATTTTGGCTTTATTCCATTAGTTGTAATTATACCTCCTATTCTCCTATATATACTAAGGAGACATTTTCATTTGGAATCATCTTGTAATTGTACATTTATGTGGGCATAAGGAGTTTTCACCCTTGAAGAGGATTATTATCTAAATTTCTCTCTTTTTCAAGGC
>SNQJ01S0145893.1:0-11140 GCA_010110895.2 Picea sitchensis
ACTTCCTTTTTCAATTCACTTTGTCATCTTCAAAAATTCATTTCTCCTCAACCATGAGGATCCATGTGACATGCCACATACCACCGGAAACAGCATGATGTATACTATCCATTCATGGGTGTTGTATATGCATGTGCATTTTCTTTCATGTCCAAATACCTTTATCAATCTTGCAGTCCAAAACCCATGACTAGGGTTGACATCAATGACAACAATCAATCTTCCAACACAAGTAATTTTTTTACCCACATTTTCCTAGTTGTTTCCCAATTTTTCAATGTATTTGGTTTGTTTAATTTTTGAAATATATATTTACTAAGTCTTATATGAGGTTTATTAATTGACAATGTATTTTTTACTTGTTTTCCATGTTGCAATTGAAACATCACAAGGCTATGTGGTGTACTGGTCATAAATTTCATATCAAAATGTTGGATGATAATATGAAAACCTCGGATTGTGGGATAACTGCAGTGTTTAAGGTCACCAATATTTCCTCTAAAAGTGATAGAAATTCGAAAGAAACTGAGAATAAGTACTATGGGCATTTGGAGGATATAATTGAGTGTGATTTTAATTCCTTTAAAATAGTTTTGTTTGAGGTTAAATGGTATAGGCTACAGATGCATGAACGTGATCCTGAAAGAACTTTTATTGAGCATGATAATGAATTTACCATGGTTAATACAATGGCATTTGAACTGGGTACATAGCCTTATGTTCTTCCAAGTCAATGTGAGCAAGTATTTTACTCAGAGATACCTGGTAAAGAAGGTTGGTCATACATTGTTAGATATGATCCAAGAGGAAGACCAGTAAAGTATAATCATGTATCCGAGGATGAAGATAATAATGAGGAAGACGTCATGATTATGAAGATCAGGAGCAGGTGGCTCATGTATTCGATGTGTCAGACGAAGAAGTTGAAGAAGTTGATCATCCAAATGTAGGAGACGACGATCTCATTGACGATATCGATAACTATATTAGCGAAAACGACGTTGATGATGATTTTGATATGAATGAGCCTTTCATGAATATCGATTATGAACTAGATCCTGATACAAATGTTGAGCTGGATGAAGAAGAAAATGATTGATATTTAATTGTTGAAAAGAAGAGGTATGCGTTTATATCTTTTATATGATCTTTATATTTTTTTATTTTGTATAATATAGTATATGATACATGTTCTTTATAATTTCAAATTAGGTACTATGGGGAAATTGAGAGTGATGTGAAGTGGGGGGGGTGCATAATTAGAGCTTCCACCTTCACGTGGTTTCCCTTGTTTAGTAGAGAATGAACTATTCTCGAAACCAAGAGGATATTTGCGTGACTGTGCCTAATCATACCAATGATGTACGTATGTCATCCTGAGGATTTACATTTGTATGTTTATATTTTTGTATAATCCAATGAATGACAAACATAATTTAGATTTTTGTCATTTTTGAATAAAATATGATCAATCCAAATATTTTTTCAAAGAAACACGTTGCTCTTTTGGCATTAATTCGACAATATAATCCATTGTTATGGTAGTGGTCGGCGTGGATGCCAGGTTCTTAGTTTTCATTGAAAAATATAAAAAAACACCATTTATGAGCATTTTCAATGCAAATCCGTCGAAATTGCAGATTTTAATTGAAAAAATTGGATTTAGAAATTTTGAAAACATCTCATACCAATGATGTAGGTATGTCATCCCAGGGATTTCATGCGACAAATAAATATCTGTCATATTTCCGTCTAAAATTTTCAGATATGCCTCTCCTTTCTGTGGGATTTTCGTCCACATTTGAAACAGTATCTACATTGAAAATTGTTGGTTTTGCTTTGTGTTGAAACATAATGCCTCTCTTTTTGCTATATTCAACTACACTTATTTTGACTTTGTTATTCAAATATTTTATTTAAATTTTACAAGGAAATTGTACTAGGACTAGACACGAGCAACAATGACCTATGAATGGGGCCAACGTTGAAATTTTTTCAAACTATTTTTGTATGCATTGAAGTTTGACATGGATAGAGTATTCACATGCCTTAATAATATGGGAGGGTTTCTAGACTCAACTTTGACTCACACACCCACTTTCTTCGATCATCAATTCATCATGTAAACCATAAACCCTAATTTAATGGAGTCATCGATTTGTCAGGTTTTAGTGTTCCCAATGAATGGATGCGTTATTGTTGACATGGAATGGGACAACACATGTACCTTCTTAATTTTATTCCTTCACTTGATGTGGGCCTGGTCATTCCTAGCCTTGAATTGAAAGTTACCCCTAGTCTTATTCATCACCCTTCATGACACTTGTCACCAAATGATTAGATCACAAGGTTGGAGGCATATGAGCATTGGGATGAGGCTTTATAACCCTATAGTAAAATGAGACATTAATTTAACTTTGAATAGATTGAAAGGTGCAATAGTGTTCTTTGACTACATTAATGGCGCAATAACTATGACTAGATTGAAAGGCGCAATAGATGATAGCACTGTCTTGAGAGGCGACTCTTTCTTGAGACATTAATTGAACTTTGAATAGATTGAAATGATGGCACAATAGTGTTCTATAACCAATTACACATCACATAAATTCCAAGGCGCAAGAGAATTTAATTACTAAATCAATCATACAATGACATAAGTCAAGGCACAATGTGATCAACTTTGTTTTATTTTTAAGGCGCAAAAGAATCTAAATACTCCATCATTCAGTACATCGACAATAGTCATGGCACACAAGAAATATAAATTATAAAACACTCAATCATCAATAATTAACATTCTTCCAGGCGCAAGAGTGACAATTCTAAAACAAGCACGCATCCACATAATTATCACGCGGGAGTAATAGACAACTTTAGTTTCAAGATGCAAGGGTAATTGAAAACTTCCCATAAATGAAAGCAATTTAATTATCATAAATAATTTCTAATGGAAGGATAAATTGTGAGAAAATATTGACTTCTAGGAAGGAAATTACCTATTCAACCTTATAATTTTTTATTGGAACAACTTCACACCCTTGGTAAAGCAATTAGTGGCTATGAGGATAAACACATGGCCAATATAAGATGGTGGGATGATTGGGCCAATGAAGTGTAGAACCCGTAGAAAAAGGAAATCAATAAGAACAAGATTTAAGGGCATGGAAGAAAGTTACTCTCTTCCCATCGTATTCTAGCATATCTTGCAAGATTGCACGAACTAGTAACAATCTTTGAAAAGGGAGGGCCTCTATTGACCAATCTAGATGATTTTGTTTGCAATATCCTTGGAAACAAAATGACCACCAATGTGAAAGGGTTGAGGATCCATATAGTGAAGAAATATCAACATGCTTTAAGAGATCTATTTGTCTACACAATACAAAAGTATGTCATCTATAAACCTACGAAACAGTAAAATACACAATATGACATAATTTGAGGATTTTAATCTCGGTCTCCTTTTGTGACTTTCAATGTTGGGAAGGTAGTGTTCATTATGTAAGTAACAGACAATATCATGATACTAAGGATGATCAGTGACATGTACATTCTCACAATCAACAACAAATCAAGCAGATAAAGAGTCATCATCACTATTGGAATCTTCATTAGGATCGCCATGCTAAGCTAGGTGGAGAGATAAATATCACCCTTTAATAGTGTGAGAAGTAAATATCTCAAAATTATGCTCTTGTATCTTAGTTAACTTATGAGCAAGCTTTCCTAAAAGGAAAGTTTGGGACAATTTAAATTTAATGGTAGGTAGAGGAACGTTTACCTTGGTATGTTTTCCAAGAATGAAGTGGCGAAATTTTTCAGCAACCTTGACCAAAGAGAAAGAATTATTTTCAATCAAGGTATAATTCAACTCAATGTTAGAAAGGATTAAGATCATGAAATCAATTAATTTTTTTGAACCCAAGTCATCCTTTTGTAATAGGATAGCTAATCTAGCTTTCTCTATAGTATTGTATATGACAAAATCTTTTAGAAAATCAAGTTGAGCAAGCATAGGTGAAAAAATGGCCTTTTTGATATCCACCAAACCTCTCTCAGTGTCTTGAGACCAAGAAAATTCATGTTATTTTTTATGCAGACTATGAATAGGCTTGACCATCCTAGAAAACTCATGTATAAACCTTCAAAAAAAAAATGATTTTTCCCATAAAGGACTACATGTCCTTTGTGGCAGGTGGAGGAAGGTTTTGAATCACACAAACCCTTTCTAGGTCAATACCAATGGTAGAATCTTTAAAAATATGGCCAAGTAATTTCCCCCATGAGACACCAAATATAGACTTAGCTAGATTCAAGGACATGTAGTACTTTCTGCAACATGGAAATACTTTCTCAGGTGATTAAAAGTATCTCATGATAGATTGGAATGAATAGTATGGTCATCGAGGTAAACCTAAATAATCATACCAATTAAGTCATCGAATGTTATGTGTGTATCTCTATAAAAAGTGGCACTTGTATTGATTATACCAAAGGGCATGCATTAATAAGTGAAGGTGCCCCACTGAGTAGTGAAGGTGGTTTTATAATGATCTTCTCACTTGAGGTGAATTTTATCATAGCCTAAGAATCCATCAAGAAGATACATCATTTGGGATCCTACAACTTGTTGCAGGATTAGTTCCATGTTGGGGAGCATAAGGTTATCCTTCACTCTTTCTTTGTTAAGGGTGCGTAAGTCTACACATAGTCAAACATACCCATTCATTTTTTGAATTAGGACCAAGTTAGAAATGCACTCTGAGTACTTGACACAGAAGTCAATAATTATCTCTCCTTCTTCTACTTCCACCTTTGTTGCTTTTGGTTTACTTTTCCTATTGCTTTCTTTTCCCTTTTATTTTTATTTTCTACTAAAGAAGAAGCCTATGCATCAACTACCTATGTATCCTCTCTTGCTAATGGTGTTGTATTTACCCAATTAATTGCTTCTGATTCAATGGATTAAACCACCTCTATTTCTTATGCCCTTACCTATGCTTTTGAAGAAGCATATTCCTCTCTAGCTACAAGGTTAAATCAATCAAAAGTATATGTGGATGTCAGTGGTGGTACCGAATATAGAACCAGTTATGATATTGGCATTGAGCATCTTTTCAACTTCCCTCCTAATAGTGGCCTCAAAGGCTAGAGTAACTAGTTGTTGTCTTTGCCAAATAGGAATAGTGTTGTATTTTATAGTAATAGCATGATGGATAATTCTCATGTAAAAACCACAAAAGTCATCATACGAATAGACAAAGACATCCCTGAATTCAAGGAATAAAGTAATATTATTTTTATTTTCTAACTCGAAACAATTAGCACTTATAGACAAAGTTTTAGGGTCATCATCTACACCAATATTCATAAGGGTAGTGTATGATACCTTTATATTTGAAGCCTCTTGAGAGGATGTGTTCTTACTGCCAACATCACTTAGGGAAAATGAATTATCCATTAGTAGTAAGCCCTTGAGAAACATTTTTTTGTCTATGAGAATGACATTAGAGTATAAACTAGCTATTAATAAGCATAGATGCCACAAATGTCCCTATCATCCTGGAAAATTTGCCAAGAATCATCATTATCAAGTAGGTGAGGTTTATACAAATATATCATAGGGTGGCTAAAATGGTTAGCTGATAGTTATTTCTCAAGTCTAGTAGTGTAAGGGACTAACTTATCAACTATACAAATTTGCTTCTCTACAACTATTTCCAACTATTCATGTAGATTCTCATGTATTTTTATTTTTTTTTAAACCTATAGGAGGTGTGGAAATAGTGACGAAAGTTCGTCGCAAAATTTTTAACTCTACCAAGAATATTTTCATGGCAATAGCGACGAAAGTTCGTCGCAAGACAAAAAAGTTTTTTTACTCTTCCAAGGATTTTCGTGGCAATAGAGACGAAAGTTCGTCGCACCTTTCCACGCGTTTTCATCGCATATATGGCATCTACGTCGTAAGATGTTGGTGAGTTTTACTCTGCCAAGAGGTTTCATTTCTATTTCCACGATTCTTCGTCGCAACTTTCCACACTTTTTCGTTGCATGTATGGCATCTGCGTCGTAAGTTGTTGGTGAGTTTTACTTTGGCACAACTTTTCGTCCCTATTGCGATGATGTTGCATCGATATTGCCATTCTTTTTTAGGTAAACCTATATTTAGGATGATGACACATGGTGGCCTTATGTTGTTGTTGTTTCCACGAATACCTGGTTCGTGGGTATAGTGATGAAAAATAGTCTTTGATTTCGTGGAAAGTGCAATGGATATGTGTGGAAATAGCAATGAAAATCCATGGAAAATTTGGTCATATGTAGTAGTGATCTATTGAATCCATGGAATTAGAATTTTTACATGGTAAAAATTCCAATCATCAGCTCCCAAACTTGCACTTTGAAATATGAAGTCCCATATAACAATCAAGGCAAGCTCGATTCTACTCAAGAGTGCTTACTACCACCAAATTTGCTCAAACCACTTACTACTAATATGCCAAAGGGATCATCTACTAATATGACAAAGGGAAACACAAGGGTAACATTGTTTCCTCTTGCATCCACACTCAAACCACATACTACTAATATTCCAAAAGTATCTTAGCAAGTGGATCCATTTCCCTCACTAGTTCCTCCATCATTTCTACATCTTGCATCTAATACATAACATGTTAGTATCTCATCTTCACTAAATTTTATATAGAACATTGGTTGATTGTTTCTCTCATTTGATGGTGTTATAGGACGTACAAGAAAATATATATTTGTCGGATCTATCTTCATTGAGTGAGGGAAGTTAAAGTAGAATAGAGGAAAGTAAGACATCTAGTAGGTCTAATAGGAGGAGATCAACTAGAGGTGAGAAGATCAGAAGAAAATTCCATAGATGCATGGAATTTTTTTATTGTGAAAGGAGGATCATGTTCTTATGATCATGAGAGCATAGACGACATTGAGGTTCCCTTGAGGTACAAACATATAGTGAAATGATGGATACCCAAGGATCTTCCTGAAATAAACATTGATTTTTGTGTAAATGAAAGGATATATTGGAATGCTCCATCGTCATTACATGGTTTGGGGATATTTTCCATGCATGGAATAAATTTCTATTACGGTAGATTAACTGAATTGATGGAGTATGTTGGACCCAAAAATATCTATAAAGATTGGATACGACTAGTCCAATATACAAAAAGTATGTGAAGATATGGCTTGGTTGTAAATTATATACAGCTAAAAGACAATGATAAAAATAAAGGAGCAACTATCTATATTGACGGAAGGCCAAAAGAAATGGGGAATATTGCAGGGTTTATAAACAGTACATGACCTACGACCACAAATAAGCAACCCAATTGTGTATTTGAGGGGCATGAAGGAAACCATGTATTCTTATGTGCAATAAAATCAATAGCTGCAAGGGAAGAGTTATTGATTGATTACAATTTGAATCAAATAGATACAGATGTTTCTATTATGGGGGCGGTACATATACTATTTTACCCAACATGTAAACAACGACTCTTATATTTTATGATTTTCATTATCTTCTTTAGTCACTTTTTACTTTTATGTTTTTAGAATGCCATGTTTTTGTCTCATGCGTATTCATGAACTAACTTTATTTCTCATACATTTGAGAGGTAATAACCATAATTTCAAGTGGTTTTATTTTTATGTCATAAGATCAATTTGTTGGATCATGTTTTCATTGATGCCAATGGTTTGATTGATTGATGTCAAGTGACTTATTGATGTCAAAGGATTGATTGATTGATGATTGATGTAATATAATATGTATTGTCCTTGATGAGAATGCATAGATGAAGATGGATCAATGAGTTGTCATTAATATGATGAAGATGGATCAATGAGTTTTCATTGATACATGATGAAGATGGATCGATGTGGTTTCATTGGTATATGCTGCATTGTTGGAAAAATGTATAGATGGCTCATTATTGTCTTATCATGATTGATAAGGTGCACAAATGGATGAACTCCAACATTGGTATATGCCGCATTGTTGGAAAAATGTATAGATGGTTCATTATTGTCTTTATCATGATTGATATGTGCACAAATGGATGAACTCCAAAGTGGTCCCTTATGGTGAAGCCCTCACAATGGGAAGACGGTTTAGGGATTGAGTTATCCTAGAAAAATGGTTGAAGGGACTCATGCTCTCATTATTATTGTCTTATCATGATTTTGATAAGGTGCACAAAATGGATGAACTCCAAAGTGGTCCCTTATGGTGAAAGCTCCTCACGGAAGACGCTAAGGTGATTGAGTTGTCCTAGAAGAATGGTTGAGGACCCATGCTTGTATGTGGAATAATGAGATGAAAGACATTGAATTTGTCCGTGAAACCATCCTAGATGTATAGTTCTTTTGATGCCATTTCTGGTAGTATGTGGAACGCCACATAACTCCTCACATTTTGAGATTTATGGCCTTACAGAGTTGGAGGAACCTCACATGTCATCTAGAAGTCCTAAAAGGTCAAAGAAGTAAAGTGGTTTACATCTTGAAAAGGTAAATAATAAAGTGAAGGATGAGTGTACTATAATTCAAAGTGAATACAAATAAATTATTTAAATAATAAATTTAATGGAGAAATTAGAAGTGGGTTAACCCTAAAATAAGGAAAGTGGGGCCAAGTGATCTAGAAGATGTTTTAAGGAAGCTACTTGGAGAGTATAAATAAGAGGCAAGGCTCTCTCATTTTAATCACACTTGAGCATATTGAATATCTATATGTGTCTGAGGTAACCAAGGATATATAAGCTGAAATTCTGAGGAAAGGTGAAGAAAAAAAGGCCGAAGTGCAAGGAAGGATAAATTCTTTTGATGGTGCTTTCTAAGGTATGTTATTTACAGGTCATCTCACCATTTTCTCTATAATTTTTTTTTTATGATGATTCAGACTGTGAAATTGCTATTCCATAGATAAAACATACCCAATTATATGTGGTAAAACAATTCATCTTGTGGATCATTTTTATTTTGGGAGTTACACTCCATGGAAAATAGGGTTTGTGGCTAGTCCCGAAACTAGTCAAAAACAAGTGTTTCGGGTAGAAACGTCATAACTTCTTCATAAAAGATCCAAATTAAGTGAAAAAAAATGTGTTAGTTAGGTTACAGGATGTAGTAGGTTGTGTAATAGTTTCATATCAATTCAATGAATATTTTGTGCGGTCCACTCTCTACAAGGTCTCTCTCTAGAATAAGCCATAATTCAGCAAGGTATGCCATTTTTTCTATAACGCCTTTTATGAGAGGTTATAAGTAGTGCCACCTAGAGGAATTGCATAAAACACACTAAATAACATTATATATAAGTTTCATACCTTTATTCATTACAGGTACAGAGTTATTATTATTTCATGTTGGGGTTGTTGACTAATCCAAAACTAGTCATGGTTGAGACAAGCAGTTGATGAGTTGGCACATACATGAGGTGTATAGTTGATGATTTTGGTACATATTGATGATTCATTGTTGATTATTATTTGACATATGATTGGTATATACTTGGTACATGGTTGGATGCACTTGTTTATGGTACAGGTTGATTACAGGTTGTTTGGCACAGGTTGGTGCATGGTTGATGCACTTGTTTATGTTGACAGATTGATGTATGTTGAGGATTGTTGCCTCATCTCAGTTGGTGCTGATAATGTAAGATAAGTCTTGCATATAGATCTGGTTCTCTTGTAGAGTTGTACTCTATTCAGTTGTTGCTGAAAAACCCCCGGATTGAAGTCCATAATAAAAAGAAACAATGTACATACATCTTGTGTTCTTTGTGTTCCTTGTGGAGATGATTTGTTGATGATATGTTGTTGATATATGTTGATGATATGTATTCACATATAAATTATTATAAATGAAAACAATGAGTAATGAGAAAATGTTGAATGTTAACTAAGGAGTTTTTGTGTAAGAGGGAACATTTTGGGAAAAATATCCCCACACTCATTCACCCCCCCCCCCCTTAAGTGTGGTAGGTGTGTCCAACAATTGGTATCAGAGCGTGCCTTCACTACAAGCCTTAACAATCTCGAAGGAGATCCATAGACACACAAATGGATGATGAAGTTACAATCCTTGATGAGGATAACTATTCCACTTGGAGAATAGAGATGAGATTATATTTGAAGACATTGGGAGCAACTATTTAGAAGGCAACCATCGATGGATATGTTCCATTGAAGAACAAGTCAAAGTTTTCAGCTCAAAGGGAAGGAAAGAAGAATGATGCATTGGCTCTCAAGACCATTCTTAGTGGACTCTCAAGCCCTATCAAAGATAGCATGGGACAATGCACTTCCACCAAGGATATATGGCTAAAGCTAGAGGAGACATATCAAAGCAAGAAGGAGAAGGAAGAAATTGAATACCACTCCATCAAGATCATCAAAGGTAAAGAATCATCAAAAACTCTTGAGTGTATTGTTTCTAAATGTGATTTTGAAAAATTTCAAGTGAAGATAAAGAATCAAGTAATGATAGCACGAAGGAAGATATTGAAGACATTTCAAATGAAGGCAAAAAATCATGTAATGTTGTTGGCAAGAAAGAAGATATTGAAGGTAAAGAATCTCCCAAGACTCTTGATTGCAATAATTCAAAGTGTGATGATGTTTAATTTTTCTCAAGTGAAGAAGATGATCTAGAAACAGTTTGTGTAAAGTTTAATGATAGTTATCTCATGGAAAGAATAGAAGAAAATCTATTAGAACTTCAAAAGGAAATTGAAGAGGGTTTCTACATGTATAGGAGTGATCATTTTTATACACACTATAACTATATTTTGGATAACACTAAGAAGTTTCTTAGGAGGAGTCAAAGGCACATATTGAAGTTAAAGGGAATTCTCAAAGAATAAGAAGAGAGTTCTAAATTAGAAGAAAAGGAAGAAGAGATCACAAGACTAAATAATGGAAAAGAAGACATGAATATATATGATGAGATTAGCAAAAGTTTTGAAACCATTATTCATCTCAAGACCCAAATTGAAGAAGCCAAAAGAATAGAGGAACTATTGAATATTCAAATAAATGAAAATGAAGAGTCATGTTGTAAGATAGAAGCTGAAATTGTTGACCTTAGAAAGAAG